>JAEAOA010001510.1:115000-307500 GCA_016746295.1 Potamilus streckersoni
TTTTTAAACTTGCAATCAGCAAATCATGTTTGTTGTTCTCTTTGATGTTGTTTATAGCACAGTTTGATTTTAAATAATATATTTGTTGTCTATTGATTCAACAATTCCACTTTCATGTCACACTCAAGAATGACTTTAATTGCCTTTCTGAAAATGTTCAATCTATATCAGCATAGTTTTATGCCATTTGATTCGTTAATAAAAATTAAACATAATATTTTGTTTAATTTTCCACTATAAATTTTAATTTTGCACTAAATAATTTAATTTTTGTATGGACCTAGCATATACGTTTCTGGTGTGGTAGAAATTAAAACCCGTATGTCCAAGATATGAGACAAGTATAGAGTAAATTTAAACGCCTTAACGTTGGTATATAGATTAGTATATACATCACACTTAATTAAAAGCTTATATATTTTCAAACGATTATATGTTTTATTGTCATTGATACCAATTATTGTAGCAAAACGTTTAAAGAACGACTTAACAATAATCGTAAAACATCAGCTTTTTTATCAAACATATATTTATCTTGCGTACATATCTTAGTAAATATCAACAACCTATTTATCTAATAAATTAAGAACATAACTGACCCAAGTCATAGTTAAATACTCCGTTACGTACATAAAACCTTAATGACACAAACAACAACTTATGTAGCAAAGTAGCTGCAGTAAACGTAACTACAAAACTACTTACCTACAGGTACACAGATTGAAATATGTATCTGCGTGCCTTCCTTCCAAGAGAAATGAAAACTTTTCGATTTTATTAGGTTTTGGCTTACTACCAGGACATAGAGAATGGGGCATACATGACTGTCAGATGCGCAAAGAGATCCGGGGAAGAGTGTGACAGAGTTATTGCAAGTATATTAAGATATTAAAATGTACAGGCGATGATCAGCACATGAGATTACAAAAAAAAAAAAACGAACATAATTGGTTTTATGCACAGGCCTAGAGATTCAGATAAGTTTTAGAATATAGCTCAAATAAAGTTATCAAAGCCTTATAGATGAAACGTCTAGGACAACAAAAAAAGAATGGCCCGATACACGTACATACACATATTCATGTTGCTCTGATAATTGACATGAACTGTTCTCAAGTTCTCGTTTGTACGGAGCAAACGTCCAGAAATAAAACTCATGACATATTGCTCTAACTGGGTCTTATAGTAATCTTTATTTGTCTGATTTCTAATTTGGAAACTCTACACTTTCCCAATCACACACTCTCTGTTTCACTGTATTTGTGATTCACTCTGTACACCAATCAGGGGACAAACATTTTTTGTCATTGTTAGAATAACCCCTTCTCAACATGAGAGTGGTCTATGATGTGCCATTTGAAATATTCATGTTTACCACTTTGCAAAATATTGCAAATGAACATAACATTTTATTATTTTATTATTTTTATTATTAGTTTATTCTAATATTATTATTATTATTTTATTTATTATTTGACCTCTGACAGAAGCAGTATTGTGTAGTTTCACGAATTGAAAGCACGCTTTTTTTAACCATTCATGATTAAGCTCGCTGTTTTAAGTCTTCCCGGTTCTCCTGTGTATGTCCGATTCTTTGTTTCTGGCATGTCATGCTCTAATTTTATATTTATTTCAATGTTGGCATTATATTGATTGTTCATGCATAGTGATCCTACTATAACTCTATGCTATAAGAATCATATGATGTAAAGTCTACCAAGTGTGTTATGTTCTGACTGAAGAGATCGGTAGTGTGGAGATTACAATGTGAGAAGATTTATGTCGATAAGTCTTGTACAGCAAATAATTAATCGACATTGGCTAACTGGAAGATTGTTCCCGTGTCTGAAAACACATGCAACTGAAAAGTGACTTATAGCTTGAGATCTGGTCGTTGCACATAAGATAGTCGTTGCGCATAAGATGACGATCAATTATTCCACATCAAGATAATGTACCGCAGAATAAAATGATGTTATCAAAAGAGCATGTCACACTGGACACTTACTTAATCATTATTCTCATTAAAATTTGTAGTCTTCGAAATGAATCTTAATGATTCATATGCTAAGGCGTATTATTAAGGACATAAAAATAACTGCCCTCTCTGAGATATATGTGTCTTCCCACCGAGTTATGAGAAGGAGTATGAGGGTATATATGAACTCTTGAGACAGAATGTGTTTGCTTTATTATAATAAATGAATCAATCAATGTATCATATACGTAAAATGATGATTGTTAGATAGTATTTACATAATGTGGTATACAGTTTTCACATTCATCTCATACCACTTTGTTACCTCGTTAATATGCTCTACTTCACACATACAATATTTAAAAAAAATAACTCTCTTAAATGTTAAAGATCCATACTAATAGTTACCCAGATATCCGGTTTAAGCCTGAGAAAACACATGTTCTCAGTTCAAAAGATAAATGATTGTCAGATAAAACTTTAGTAATGAAGTATATGTAGGGATGGTTTTGCTGTATCACCATTATACTGCCATAGTTGCTTCCTAATCCTGGAACGCAAATATAGGCCGGATTAAAGTTAAAATGTATAACAGCTAAATAGCTTACAATTACCACCATAATTACTTCTGTTATCAATAGCATTACTACTTTTACGTCTTATTTTCTGTGCTCATATTGTGTATCATTAAATCTTTCTCATGATTTATGTTTCTTCCTTCTTTATGCTGGAAATTCGCTAAATGCATTTGTCACAATCTGTGGTTCAGTTATGGATAGTGATACAACGTTTGGTTTTGGATCAACTATGGCAGCAGTTATATGTACATTCCTTGGTATCAATTCAGTTATAGGTTAAAAATAAGGTAATGGTTCAGATCCGAATAATGGTTTAGATAGTGATCCATCAGCCACATGTTCAACTAATATACTAGCCACGTCATCAGTTTATATATAAGCTACCTTTCTAGTCAAATTTTCACAAACATTTTCTGTTGATATTGCACTTACCATTCTAATTATTTTCTCCGATAGTTTAATGTTTGTTGTTACCACACTATACTTCCACTCCTCATTATGGGCATATGGAGTGTATTGATAACAGAGATAGTACAGTGAAGTATAAATTTGTACATAGAGTAGATAACAGATAATCATAATGATTCATGCATAGGAAACATCAGCGTATTTCATATAAATTTCTTAGTATTATGCTATATGTGCGTACACGTACTCTTTGTAGCTAAATGTTATCGATCTAGAAATAACGGAATTTGTAAAAACAATACTCTAGTACATTCAACTTTACCAATATTGAAAATTCTTTTTCACCCATAACTAGAACGGAAACATACGAATTGGAAACAATAATTACGATCTTCAACCAGCCGTAGCTGATGCTGGAACAAGACATTTGTTCGAAGATGTTGGTGTTCCGGGGAAACGATATGTTCTTCAAGACCAAACATATTTCGGAAAAACAAATTCAGTCGAAAATAAAGGTTTGAAAATTTGTATTAGATTCATAAGATAAAATATACATGAATATTCATTGTATTATCTTAATGCAAAGGCAAAAACGTTTAATTGTTTTCCTGAGCAAAATTGCATTGATATTGTTGATAAAGCATGACGGATACATGTAACAAATGAATCTATCTGTGACGATAAATTTTATCTTTTCTTATTAGCAACGAGTACAATATATTGCATCAATTACGGTTTATTGGCCCTTTTTCTTATTTTGGTTTTAAAGTAAACAGAGGTCATGAGAATTACAAACCTATACATGTGACCAACACCTTTGTCTACTGTTGGATAGACATTTGTCGGTAGAAGGATGACAATGACAAAATAGAATAAGTACAATTAAACTTACATAACATTCCTTTTAATTGTTAAATAATATCTCATCTTGCAGATGTAGCAAACATCCAGGAAATAAACGGGAAACAAAAACTTCAAGCTTTTCTCCGAGAATCAAATGGAAAAAACAAGCAAAACCCTTTTATTCGCGCAGACGATTCGTTATCATCCCAAAATTTTTCTGATTTGCACAATAGTTGGAAAGCAGGTGAGGGCAGTACAGACGAAACAATAAATTTAAAGCAGACAGTATTACATTAGCAAGTATACTTATGTTAATTCATGATAACATGTCTAGATAAGTTAAATGTGGGTGAAGGTTGTATATTCAGTTCTAATTGATTATATCCGCTTAATCTCTTTACGCTTTATATGAGTCCTGAGAAGATATATTATTATCAAAGAACATAAGATTTTAAATCGACACTACTCTGAATGGAAGTACATCAAAGTACTTTATATTCAAATGCAAATATGATACATGTTTAACTTAATAGTGTCAGAGTCTTTGACTATGTGAACTAAATGTTCTTTTTTCATTGCATAATATATCCTCAGAGAAATCATACCGATCAAAGGACGAATACTACGTGGATGTCATGGTACTAATAGATTTTGGAGTATGGGAATTGTAAGTGCTAGTTTTGTTTTTTTTTTCTAGTCATTTATCTGTCATTTATCAGTATCTCACCATCACTATTTATATAAAGACAATTATACTGGTTAGAGAAATTTTAATTCGTACTCTACTCTAAACCCGCGGGTAAACGGCAATCATCTATTTGCCTGCGCACAACGGTCCATCTTCCACCACGACTAAAAACAACTGTATCGCAACAGAGTCAGTGTTATCTACATTTGCGCGTAGCTAGCACATTGGCATTGCGACGTAGCAATTTAATTTTAGTTTATCTGCACAGTCATTCCGGATTCTTAGGAACGAAATTAATGAATGTGGGGTTAATTATAGTGAATTACAAATACACTCCAAACATAAAGGAAAGTGCTATCCTTGATTATATAGCAGAATGCACGATAATACCAGGCATAATTAATATTTTCCACCCTGTTTTAGTGCGTATTTGTATGTCTCTAAATTTAATCCTGATTTTGCATGGTGTTATCAAGCATACTCAGATTGAATCCAGGAATAGTACTTTATATATATATATATATATATATATATATATATATATATATATATATATATATATATATATATATATATATATATATATACCTTCACATGTGTACTGATGGGTATATATTGTTAAGAGCCTATGCTCTTAAGCTAATTAAATCAATAGGGTCAATCGAAACTATTTTTATCTCTCGAGAATGCAAAGTAAACATTTAACTAGAAATAGCAATATTGTCAATTAAGTTCTGAATAGTCCTTAAAGATTCATTACATTTCTAAACGTATAGGTTATTCCGAATGGATGTCTATGCCGTTCTGAATAAATTACAGTCTTTAATGTGCTGATCTACCAGTAGTCTGGAATTGTGTTGTAATAGACTTAGTGCGTTACAAATTCTGCAATCCAGAAGACCTATAAACGAATTCATACAAATTTAAAAATGATGCTTTTATCCTAAAAATTAAACTTATTACAACAAAACTTGATTTTGTTTGAAAGACTGATGTTAGATAGGAATAAACATTTGATATATTAAGAGATACAATGCCGATGGTCAAATTTTCTTCTCCAGAATGTTCTTAGTTGCAATGATTGATAGAAAGTTTTCAAATTGTTTGCAAATAAGGAAAGGCTGAACACGAATTCCTAGATAGAAAACCAGTGTATTTAACTTGTATGCAACTTAAGGTGTTTACCTATACTTTATAATTATCGTAAAACAATCTAAACTCTGAGTAAAAAAGGTGAAACTTATAGTGTTAATGTTAGGAATAGTCGGCCTGTTGTCGGGATAATGTGACTGTGTGTGACATGATGATACATGTCTGAGGTGTGATGACCCAGTGCTGAACATTACTATAATTGCAACACTGCAGATATCGTAGCAATTGGATTGAAACATTCTCCATGCTGCGTTTAAATCGAAATGACAAAAAGACACACATACATGCACACTCTCTTTTCCCTGCATTTCTGATTCCAGATTTTCATCGGTTTATTTTGAAACTTAAACTGTCCTGACTGCATTTTCGATGGGTTTAAATTTCAATCATTTAAAATTCGTTTCGAAGCCAAAGATATTTCCTTAATTTGTTTCCATTATTGGTTTCTCGTGATTCGTAAAATAAATTTTTCTTCTGTTAAAGATTATATTATCTGCCAAGCTCACACAACTTTTCCAATTTTCGAAAAATCTAATCCATCCAAATAGGTTTAAAGCAAAGTCGTTAACTTAACATTGTGACCACTAGTTCGTTAAACTAGTGATTTATCATATATGAGAAAACAAAATATCAGAGAATACCAATATACCAAATCAAAGTGACTTTAAATTTCAAAAACATATTTAATTTTTCTTAAATGTTTTCAGACACTCAAATCTTACATTAAATAATAGAGATGAGTGAAAACCAGAAATCTTTGTAAATTTCAAGAAAGAAATTACACGTGTCTATTTACCGCTCCAACTTATAACTGAGTATCCATCTTCATCAGTACTGCAAAGCAAGGTTTGCGGAAATGTTTACCCAGTTACTAGCTTCAATGACAATAAAGCAAACGGCCTTATTTATGTGTTACAAATGTATATATGGATATTTTGCCCTGAGTATGAATTACTTAAGACTAGGATGTTAATTGTGGCCTATAAATGTTTGGCTACTTTTTACAGCTACAATATGCGAATGCGTGATACGATTGCAAAATATGATCATGGTGAATCCACTTGCAACAAGCCTTATGTTCTCAGGATTTTTATTCCCAAATTCCATAGTGGAAATCACGACAATTGCAGAGAAGACGCCAATGATATCATGATGATTTGTAAGGATGATGGATATAAACGTTTTCATCGTAATTTTGCTCGTGAGAAGGAGAGCATTTATGAAATTTACCTGCATACAATTTACGTCTTCTAGTTACTAAAACGAAACATACTTATGCGTACACAGTTTGATAATTTATTTGATTTCATCTCAACGTGCAGATTTTCCTCACTGGTAAAAACAACAAATGCTGCTGAAAAGACGAATCTAGTGACGGCAAAGATAAAGGAGTACTACTCACACATAATTAACGGTGTAAGTAATTTATTATATACTAATAAGCACGTTGACATTCATTTTAATTTCAGTAATATATTTGTGTTTTAAAACTAAAATATAATTTCGAAGTGGACCGTGCCTCATTCAGCAGAATAAATTGTTAGTTTGATGACCTACATATAGATGCTTTTTGAGTTAATTGTTTTCATCTGTAAAAATATCATCAAATTGTCATTTTGATAGTTATTAAGAGGTAACTGCAGTGCAGCCATCCCACTTAGCCCATCAGTAAGCTGTTTGCTTTTACACTCAGCCACCTCTTCGTACAATTCTGTAAGACTTAGAAAATATTAAAAAGAGAAGAGTGTTTCAAAGAGGTCATTGGTAATACTAAACCGAAATTCATACTAGGACCATCCTTATGAACTACCGAACTGTTGGCATTAGTAGCGTTTTGTTTAAAGACGTTTCATATTTATTTAAAATATTAGCATTATATTTATGACAAACGTAAATAATTGTTTCTTTCTTTATCGCTTTTCCTTGTTAAAGCGATAACATGCCTCTCTTCTTTTTTTGTGCTATACCTGTACATCCTCCGAAGAAAAGGGAAAGAAACATGTTAATATCATAAATTATAACTGCCTTGAAAGAGTGTATTTCTATTGTTTCACAGGTAGACTTAATCTACAGAGAAATACAAGATCCTAGTATATCAATCACAGTTACCCTTTCTGGATTTATATTTTTTCAGGTAATTTTTTTTGGTTATAATTTGGGCTTCCTGAATGTCCTCGTGTGCTTTCGATAGTGTGCATGATTTTTCTGAGAACACATGGGTTAATATACTGTTTTACGTCTGCCTTGTGATAATGATTTCAAACAGCTTTAAAGTTTCAAATGATAATAATATATTCATTATTAGGTATCGGTAACTTCTGCTCAGATTGTCAGCAATCTAGATATAAAACAATTTTGTACTGAAAAGAGTGATGAAGAAAAGATAGCTGAAGAAAATATTTAGTAATGAAAAGAGAGATAGATAAAGAATAGACGGTTTTATATAATAGCATTTCTAGATACAATTATAGCGTCCCTCACGACAAGGTCTTAGTATGCTCTTGGACCAATTATGAAACATTCCTTAGATGGTATTGGTTGTTTTACATGTTGTATTACGGTATGCATACAAATATAAATGAAACCAAGATTGGACATTTCACCTATATTTTTAAACTTTTGTTCATGTCTATATATTTTGTATGCTTCACTTTTGGTAGGTAGATTATATAGGACCTGTACACATATGTTTCAAAGTTTCTAATAATAAAACATGTTTACGAGTTATTTGTGGTTGATTAGTGACTGAGGTGGTTGAACACTGCGATGTAGGTCACGTGAGTGGGTATTGTTATATAGTAAGGTTTGAAACGTAGGTCATATTACGACAAATGGTTGCAGCAGACTCTGGGATATATATATATATATATATATATATATATATATATATATATATATATATATATATATATATATATATATATATATATATATATATATATATATGGATATAATTTTAAAATTAACTTATCCCAAATTGAGATTCGTTCCTATTTCTTTTTTCTATGATTTTTGTGTTAATGTCAATCTGCAGATATGATTAATATTGTCTTTATGCAAAATATTTGATGGGACCATTGTTTGTAGTTTTGGCTAGAATTAAAACGTGCTATAATTATTGTTTAAAGGGGCACTGCACAATGCTATTGCTCGAAGACTTTAGGTTCATCAGTACATTCCATGACCTGTAATTTGTCCAGAACAGTCGAATATTTTTGGCGTGTAAATAAATTTCTAGTATTAATTTAGATTTAATTCTTAATATTGTAAGTTCCTCTTAAATATTGAATTCGTAATTTAGAGAAATGATTTATTTGTGAAGTTTATAAAATATTGTTGATTTTGCCTATGTATATTAGATTATAGAATCGTCACGATTCTAAGCAGTAAACCACCTAGTATACCTTTTATGAATCTAACTATATCCCATAAAATTGATGATTGGCCGAAATATAAGTTTATTCAAGTATCTTATTACTGGTAGTAATCACTGTTGGATCCAGTGTTAATTAGTACACAGTACATTACCTACTAATTCTTGCATGACTCTAATTACATATGGTACTACTTGCTAATAGTTCACTAATCATTGTCATCAAACCCATATTCTAAGAGTGTTTTTGTTTTTGCACCACAGATGACAACACAAATAATTCTCCCCATCTTTCCCTGTTTTCTGCACCCCTTTTGGAAGTTCCAAACCCCTTGCCAATCAACTCTTTAAAGTTGTCTTCCCATTTCTTTTTCTGCCTGCCTCCTTTTCGATACCATCGCACTGGGCATTGTAGGATTGTTTTACCAGTGCAGATGATCCTGAATTTTGAACGTACCACTTCAGTTTGCGTTGTTTCACAGTGGTCAAGACGCCTTCATAGAGTCATATGATCCGTTGGATACTGTTACGGACTTCCTTGTTGGTTACATGGTCAATGTATGAAATGCTCAATATCTCATTTCGACGGTTTGAATCGATCAATATCTCATTTCCACGCTTTGTTTCCCTTTTTGTATATTAGATGTGAACGTCTATGTTTCACAAGCATACAGAAATATGGACAGGACAATCGAACGCATCAGATTTATGTTGGAACTAAGAGCAATGGTTGTGTTCTTCCAGACTGTTCTTAACCTTGTTATTGCTGCCGTTGTCTGGGCTATCCAGTAAAGTAGTTCTGTTTTGGATTAATCATCTTTGATTATTGATCCCATGTACTTGAAACTTGAAGACTATATCTAGCTTCTGTCCACTGACCTTTAAATCTGCACTGATGCAATTGGTGTTGTTATCATCATATTGGTCTTCTCCTTGCCGTAGTTATTGAGGTTGTGTCGAGGAGTTAAACCCAGCCAGTTCTTTTTAATCTCCCCTTAAGCCATGAGTATCATTTTAGAAACGATGATTGGTGATTGTTCTTCATCCGATATTGACAATGCCTCCGAGGTTCTGCGTGTCGTCCTCCATGATCCTTTCCAGGAAAATGTTGAAGAGTATAGGTAACAGTATACATCTCTGTCTGACTCCAGCTCTTATACGGAACCCATCTGCTGCTACCGTTAATGAGGACAGAACATGTGGCTTTTTCGTATAGGTGCTCAGTAACCCGAAGAAGGTTTAAACTGATGCTGTAGTTCCTCATAGTTGCCCACAATGCATTATACCATATTCTATCAATGGTCTCCTTGAAATCTAAAAGACCCACCAATTTATAGATTTTGTTCATGCTGAAGAATTGGATTGTTGTTAACGTTGTATGCATTAGGGCAATTTAACACTGTTGGATCTCCTTGGGTCTTGTCATTATACAATTCTGAGCAGTATTCTGTCCATCGCTTGCGGAGGCATTTTCCTGACTTGTCTTTGGTAGTGGTGGATTTCCCTGTTTACAAGTTGTGATTGTTTTTACTGGTTGATATGCCATCTTGTTGGAATTTCCACTTAGACTATCTTCTATTTCACGTGCATTGTCTTTCTATCCATGATTCATTTGTCTTCTTGATGCTTTTCATGTACATGTTATATATTTCTTTACTGTCTCTCTGTCTCTCTCTCTGTCTCTCTCTGTCTCTCCTCTCTCTCTCTCTCTCTCTCTCTCTCTCTCTCTCTCTCTCTCTCTCTCTCTCTCTCTCTCTCTCTCTCTCTCTCTCTCTCTTAGCTTTCTTCGTTCGACGTTATTTGCCAGTGATCTTGCTGGCTATGATAGTTACAGTTGTGTTTAATGTGGTTGTTAAACACTCTATGTCGGTGTCTTGGTTGTCCATGTTATCAGAGATGCACATTGACCAATTATCATTGCATGCAAGGCTTCTATGACTTTCAGATCTTTCAGTTTTTCAAAGTCAAATCTGATTCTTGGTTGGTTAGGCTTTTCAATCATTTTCGGGTGGATGCTAAAAGTTGTTATTAATAAATCATAAGCACTTCAATTATATCCGCTTCTGGGAAAAGTAGTGTTATCACGATAGTAGCTATTACACTCACAAATATACACGCACACACATACAAACACAGATATATATATATATATATATATATATATATATATATATATATATATATATATATATATATATATATATATATATATATATATATATATATATATATATATATATATATATATATATATGACATACAGGCCATTTCTGCAAACACATTCTAGAATTCTAGAATTCTGGATCTTACGTTTCGAGAATGTTCAAAGATGCAAACATTCAAACATTTTGGTACCTAGTACCTAAAGATGCAAATATTTTGGCACCTAATACATCTCTCTCTCTCTCTCTCTCTCTCTCTCTCTCTCTCTCTCTCTCTCTCTCTCTCTCTCTCTCTCTCTCTCTCTCTCTCTCTCCTTATATTTCTATCTCTCCCTATCTCACTTTGTGTACTTGATGTAATTGTTACATATAGATTTGCAAGTAATCGTTGTATCTACCACCATATATAGGTTTGTAGGATGCTCCCTACATTATACCCACTTTTATACAGGGAAAATAAATGATAAAAACAACTTTTGCATCTCTTTTTTCTATAAAATGGAAATCAGATTTAATTGTTTACCACTTGCTTTCGTTTTATACTTGAAGCTGGAAGGCTCATTTCCACACCTGACTTCTAATATCACAATAATTAATAGAGTAAAACATATTGAGCAAACTCAGTATATCCAGGATCTGTACTACTGGGATATGAACGCCACTACCAATGCAATGGTCTTCGACCAAGGTCTTCTCTTCACGAGGTAACTGAATGCACATATGATAAAATTTCATATGGATACAAATAACTATTGTGAGACTACGCTCAAATTAAGCTCTGGTGTGCAAACAATTTACACATACTAAATATTTCACATATTTGTGTTTCTTTAATTATGTACGGAACAAATTATCAATGTCTCTTTAGAGTAGATCAAACCTTCAAATCAGATCTTTGATAATTTTTTTCAAAAGTTTAAATATTCTTCACAATAGCGTGGATGTTTTATTTTCTTCTAAATTATCCTGGTATATGCTTTCCATTTGGATAAATCAGGATTAGTCATAAACATTTTTGTTTCATAATAACGTTCAGTGGTAAATACTCTTCTACCTATCTTTATTATTTGTTTGTATTAATTTATTTATTTACTAGTATATGCCAAAGACAATTACTAGCATAAAGTGTGTTAATATACAAACACCGAGCAGACTACTACATAATTTTCGTACATTAATAGTATCAGTTGGATTTAAAATTTTAATTATCGTCTTTTCTGATGAAAATCGTGTAATACATCTTTTTTGCATGTAAGGTCTGTTCAAATATTTTGATTGGATAATTGTTATTAATGCACACTTCGTTTGTCAATTATGGAAAGAGTAATAAAACACAAAACAAAATAACACAAAACAAAATAACACAAAAAGCGAGTACGCATAATAATGTATGTTAGTGATATATATATATATATATATATATATATATATATATATATATATATATATATATATATATATATATATATATATATATATATTTATATATATATAAGCGTACTGGATCCACCAAGGGATCACGTGTGTCAGGGATTAATTAAAATAGATGCAATAAACTGACGACGAACAGTACGAAACTAGTAACTAATTAGCCTAAGCGTTTTCGATTCTTAATGAGTCTTTTTCAAAGGCAAATACAAAACATATATACGACAAACAAATAAACACAAAAACGTTGTGTTTGTAAACCTCTACATGACTGTCTTCACATGTGCTAAAACTATAAATACAACCAGCTTGTATAGATTAGTTGCGGAAACTGAAAACGTTGTATAATTCCCTAAAAGTCTACAAGCCAAAGCGACATCTATTTTTACTTTTTGTACATTTATGTAACGCAGATTATATCCCGGATATTTGATTCTATACCGGTTATTCTTATAGTAAAAATTGAAGGATAATAAGAAGATTTAGAAAATGTTAAATTCTACTAGTGCATAGTTTTCATTTTCTAGTCTTCTTGGTTTAGACCGCTTGGTTTCAATGTTTTAAGGCGGCGTATCCAGTATGATTCCTTTTCCTTCCTCGTTTCGGAACTCCAGCTGTGGTTGTTAGTAATAGCGATAAGTATTATATCACTGAAAGTGTGGCCAGGGGAGGAGAAGTGTTCTGCGATCGGGCTTCTGTACAGCTTTTTTGTCATCCAATCAGATCTATGAAGGTTTATCCTTTTCGGTAGCTTTTCAGTTTCTCCGAATTACTGACGGCCACAGATCTTACATGTGATGAGATATATCACATTCTCAGTTTTGCACATCTTGTTTGGACCATGTATGTTTAGTTTTTCCTTAGTCACTGTGCTAGTGAATGTTTTGGTCTCCATCATATGTTGACAGGTTTTGCATCTTTTATCGCCACAGGGTCCAGATTGACTAGGTTGCTTTGACTAGCTATTGGCGTTAGATTTGCCCTGAATAGGATGTCCTTTTGGTTTTTTGGTCTCCGGTAAGCTACTACAGGTTTGTTCGGAAGTATTAGGTTTAGTATGTCTGACGATTGCACGGTTGGCCAGTGGTATGCGATGAGTTTACCTACTTTGGGATTGTCTGGGAGATAAGTCAAAATAAATGGTATCCTATCAACCTTTTCTTTCTGTCCATATCTGAGTAGTTAATCACGGTTTGTTTGTTTGGCCCTTTGGATTACCTCAGCAATCAGGTCTTGGTCGTAGCCTCGGTAAATTAAATGTTTAGCCAGCTCTTCAGACCTTTCTAGGAATCTTTCATCGTCGGAGAAAATTCTGCGTATCCTCAGTGCCTGACTATATGGAATGTTCTTAATGCAGTGTTTTTGATGACAGCTGGTTGGGAGGAGATACTGGTGTTTGATGGTTTCGAGTAGATGTCTGTGTGCAATTTGATTTCTACCAGTCTGGTTGTTGTGTCATCCTTCTTATACTTAAATTGTTGCCGTATCTCTTAGAATGGAGACTATGTCTCAACAAATACAGAAAACATTCAAAACTTTACGCAATGAAACATGCCTTAATTCGCCTAAAGCATCATTGCACTTTCTTGCATCATTTTCTCGAAACAAATAGTCAATAGTCACTAAAGGTCTTCAAATTCATGTGAAACCGCAAATTATTGGCAAGAGCTCAAACAGATTCAACAAAAGATGGAATAAAATAACTCACGACGCTTCCATGAAACTCACAGCCCTACTTAGTAAAAACGTAAATCATCAATATCTAGTCAAATCAGCAACCATTGAAGAACTAAAACATCAGCTCAATTCCGTCTCAATAGAAGAACAATTGAAAACGTTTTACTCCAAATTAAATAAAGATCAACAAAGACTCTCTTCGAAACTATACAAAGTCAGAGATAGAAAACTTAGAAGTCATGATCTACAACCAAAGGACTGTTGTGAAGAAACTTCAATTGACGAAATTTCTTCTAAAACAACCGTAAGAAGAAAAATCGCCGCAAAAGGAAGAATCGTAAGCACTCTGTAACAAACACTAATGCTCCTGTTACTAACACAATAGTCAACATCTCCAATTTAGAACTTACTGATGCAGAAATAAAACTTTTATCGAAAGGTTTGAGTTTCTGTCCCCGTCCAAAAACATACGACAGAGGGAAGCTTAAGAATGACACCGAAGAGTTCATCCGCCGACTATGACTCAAAGCCCATTTTGCCTTGCAACCAACAAACAAATCAAAGGAAAATATAAGCTGCGACCAACCCACATTTAGAACGAAAAGAAACTGGACCCCACCAAAAAGTTCAATTCCGAATTTGGAAGCCTTTATCAACTCGGTTGAAAACGATACTTTCAGACATATCAACCATACTAACAAATATTCTAATTTGACAAAAGAAGAAACAGATGCCCTGCACTCACTGAAAAGCAGAACAGACATTATAATTAAGCCTGCAGATAAGGGTTCTGCTGTTGTCGTTATGAATAGGGAAGACTACATTAGTGAAGCAAGTAGACAACTAAGTGACGCTAGGTTCTACCAAAAACGGGACCATGATCCAACGCTGGAATATGCAAAAATCATCACTAATGTTATTGACGAGGCGTACCAAAGCGGACACATAGACCAGCAAACGAAAACCTACTTAAGCCCAGAAAACCCAAGAGCAGGTAGATCTTATCTTCTACCCAAAATCCACAAACAAGGAAACCCTGGCAGATCTATAATCTCGGGTAACGGGCACCCTACAGAAAGGATATCAGAATATTTAGATCATTGTATGAGACCACATGTCCACAAATTACCATCATATCTTCAAGACACGACAGATTATCTCATAAAAAGCAAAGCTAGTGAACCATTACTGCCAGATACATTACTTGCTTCCATAGACGTCAAATCTTTGTACACCAACATACCGCACAACGAAGGGTTACAGGCATGTAACGAAGCATGGGAAACAAGAACTGTAAACAATCCACCCACACACTTCTTAGTCCAACTCCTGGAGCTTGTCCTAAAACTCAACAACTTTGAATTTAATGAAGAAAACTACCTACAAATCAATGTAACTGCAATGGGTACTAAAATGGCCCCTTCGTATGCTAACATTTTCATGGGAAATCTTGAGGGTCAGCTCTTAGCATCGGTTGAGCGTACACCATACCAGTGGGTACGCTTTATCAATGATATAGAAATGAAGTGGCAGTATGGAAGAGAAAGTCTGGATGACTTCATATCAAAGGCAAACAACTTCCATCCTTCAATAAAATTCACGGCAGAAATTTCCAACTCAAACCATGTTTTCCTGGACACAACAACCAGACTGGTGGAAAACAAATTACACACAGACATCTACTCAAAACCAACCGACAAACACCAATATCTCCTCCCAACCAGCTGTCATCCAAAACACTGCATTAAGAACATTCCATATAGCCAGACGCTGAGGATACGCAGAATTTGCTCCGACGATGAAAGATTCCTATAAAGGTCTGAAGAGCTGGCAAAACATTTAATTTACCGAGGCTACGACAAAGACCTGATTGCGGAGGCAATCCAAAGGGCCAAACAAACAAACCGTGATGACCTACTCAGATATGGACAGAAAGAAAAGGTTGATAGGATACCATTTATTCTGACCTATCACCCAGACAATCCCAAAGTAGGTAAAATCATCGCAAACCACTGGCCAACCGTGCAATCGTCAGACATACTAAACCTAATACTTCCGAACAAACCTGTAGTAGCTTACCGGAGACCAAAAAACCTAAAGGACATCCTAGTCAGGGCAAAGCTAACGCCAATAGCTAGTCAAAACCAACCTAGTCAATCTGGACCCTGTGGCGATAAAAGATGCAAAACCTGTCAACATATGATAGAGACAAAGACATTCACTAGCACAGTGACTAAAGAAAAACTAAACATACATGGTCCAAACAAAACGTGCAAAACTAAGAATGTGATTTATCTCATCACATGTAAGACCTGTGGCCTTCCGTACGTCGGAGAAACTGAAAAGCTACACAAAAGGATAAACCTTCATAGATCTGATTGGATGACATAAAAGCTGTACAGAAGCCCGATCGCAGAACACTTCTCCTCCCCTGGCCACACTTTCAGTGATATAATACTTATCGCTATTGCTAACAACCACAGCTGGAGTTCCGAAACCAGGAAGGAAAAGGAATCATACTGGATACGCCGCCTTAAAATATTGAAACCAAGCGGTCTAAACCAAGAAGACTAGAAAATGAAAACTATGCACTAGTAGAATTTAACATTTTCTAAATCATCTTATTATCCTTTAATTTTTTACTATAAGAATAACCGGTATAGAATCAAATATCCGGGATATAATCTGCGTTACATAAATGTACAAAAAGTAAAAATAGATGTCGCTTTGGCTTGTAGACTTTTAGGGAATTATACAACGTTTTTAGTTTCCGCAACAAATCTATACAAGCTGGTTGTATTTATAGTTTTAGCACATGTGAAGACAGCCATGTAGAGGTTTACTAACACAACGTTTTTGTGTTTAATTGTTTGTCGTATATGTTTTGTATTTGCCTTTGAAAAAGACTCATTAAGAGTCGAAAGCGCCTAGGCTAGTTAGCTACTAGTTTCGTACTGTTCGTCGTCAGTTTATTGCATCTATATATATATATATATATATAAATATATATATATATATATATATATATATATATATATATATATATATATATATATATATATATATATATAATGAGAAATTTAAACCTTACATATCACTTCCATGAAATAATATTTTACCTGCTTTTCATATTAATTTCATTTTAATTTGTTTACGATATACTGTTGTTTTTCTTCAAGCAGAAAAAGTGGCATGTGATTAGATAGATATATATTGCATAACGAAGACTTTTTCCTCGCTCCCAATCACTCATATGAATGCCTATCGGAGACAAATATTGTTTACTGGTCAAATGATGTTGTTTTCTCGTAATAATTTAATTTAATCATTGTATCCAATTCTTTGATTTCGTTTGAATCACTCCTATAGTTCTTGCTGTTTTGTTGTTAGTGTCCCCATCTAAAGTTTATTCTCATTGTTGGATTTAATGATTTATCAATAATTATATTAGAGTATTATAAAAACCACGTCATAATTTGCAGAAATAATTGCTTTTCGGAGATCAGTGTTGTTACATTGCCACATGAGCTACACATGTTCGAGACCTTGAAAGGGGAAACCGATATTTAACACTATAGAACGTATTCTACGCATAATCCAAGTACCCATAAACTTAGATGTATCATCAGACATATAACTGTTACAAGAACTCGACTATCGTTACTTTGAGTCGTATTAGAGATTCAGTGCATTCGGATACTGATTTCTGGACTGGCCCTGGACTGGCTCTCTGACTGAGAAAGCTTAACGTATATGCAAGATTTCTTAATCATGGATCTAGAAGATCGTTACTTTATGCATACTTGGTATTTTCATTTTATTCGATTCATCATCTATATATGCATGTCCGTAATGGAATTTCATTTGTTACAAATCTAATGAAATATATCGTCCTGAAAATTTCTTGCTCGACTAACTGACAGTTCAGTTCTTGAAAGATGTTATCGGCATAGTTTAAAGAGGCTTTCCTTTGCCATGGGGAAGGGTTTTAACTACGAGGACAGATTACCAGTGTCTGGTACTTACTGTGCGCTGTATCCAAAATATACACTGCCGATAAATCTTTAATTCTCATTCTCTAAAGGAAAATCAATTTCCTTTAATCAAACAAGGATCGCCACGAAACATAGACGACAAGAATATTATAAAATATGATAGGGACTATATTCGCTGGAACCAGATTGCGAAATCTGGTTGTTGTCCCCTATTTTCTAATAATATTATGTTGTAGATACAGTTTTAAATTTGAATCAACATAATTGAGTTTATAAGATGAAGATATGGACAAGAGTTTGACCGGAGCAACAGGAGAGAGAGACAGAGACAGAGACAGAGAGACAGAAAGAGAGAGAGAGAGAGAGAGAGAGAGAGAGAGAGAGAGAGAGAGAGAGAGAGAGAGAGAAAGAGAAGATAAGAATATGCTTTACATTTGAATTGTAAATAAGATGAAATTCTTTTGTAACAAATCGAAAAACAAAGAACATTTACAAGTAGAAAATCTTAGATATATCATGTACTTACCCGTTCCTTACCTACTATCTTTTTGTTAGGACGACAATAAGCCAAACTGGTTTCAACATAACCGCAATGTTGAAGTATATGATTTATATTGTTTATATTTTGAAAAGGGATCAGTACGTCTCGCTTAGCCAGTTCATTTGCCTTACTGAAATGTGATTGGCTATATTTATCTCTTTTACATAAACACACGTACACATACAACTATTTTTATGAACGTCATGGCTGACTTATGGATCGGTATAACCAACTAAATATGGTGGGAACTTTTGATATCTAATACTAATACTTGTGATGAACCATCATTCTTATATTTCTCTGTCAAAAATGTGGTGAAACTGATTTTTATGAGCAGAGTTTTATGCGTTGAAGATCAAATGTAAGAGACTGTTAGTTTTCTTTCATGTGGGATAGTTTTATTCCACATGGCTTTCTCATATAGCAAACTGTATCGTACATGTGAAGGAATAGTATAGAATTCTTATATTTACCTTTCTTTAGTTTTGTAAATCCGTCCGAATCGTCTCTTATGCTGCATGCAAAATTTCTTCTTTTAAAAAAATCTTTCATTATTTTTCTCAAATACATTTCTCCAATATCTAGCTGTAAATGTCAACGCTTTTACTTGTCTTGTCAGTCTGTCAAAAAGCCCATCGTACTGGTACCAAGGATAACATTTATATTTTTAGATATAACTTATATAACGGTTCCCCTAGTAATAATAAAGGAAATGGTAAGTGCTCTCTCTCTCTCTCTCTCTCTCTCTCTCTCTCTCTCTCTCTCTCTCTCTCTCTCTCTCTCTCTCTCTCTCTCATATCAAATATCTTCTCATATAAAGTCTGGATAAGTTACAGCATGCAAATAATAAATTTCTTATTTTGATGTCAGATGGCATTGTTAAATCAGATGGCATTTTCAAGCCAACTCCAACTGATATGTAGGTTTACCCTTTCATAGAGAAAAACATAAAAATTTTAAGTTTAAAGTTTTATTTCAGTTTCATCCAAATGCTGTTATTGATTCTGTTGATTATATTTTTGTGGTTTTGTGGTATGATTGATTACAAATACATTTGTTTTTTCTCCAAGGAAAGCTATGTAGTAGTTACATTTGTCAATATTAGGTACGGATTTTGTCTTTCTCTCGTATACTTCACTGACAACTCTTCGTACTTATATATAGAGAGATTGGCAACTGACAAAGATTGCTGTGGATACAAGTATATCCAAAAATATATTTAATATTTTTAAGCCTTTCATCTGTGATAATAGTAAATGCATGTAATTTGAAGCGTTACGTTCCTTATGGTTATGCGGCAAAATGAATGCCAATCGAAATGGAATCAATGTGTGATGGAAATCGTATAAAGATTATAAAAAGCAGGGCCTGGTAGTATCTAGATGTATCCTGAAAACCGGTTCAGTTTACGTTATCAATCTTGTGTAACTTTTGTCACTAAATCATGTTTTCAATACATGTCATAATTAAACTTATATAGAGTTGCTTTTGTCACTAAATCATATTTACAATGCATGTAATCATTACACTTATATAGATTTGCTTTTGTCACTAAATCATATTTACAATGCATGTAATCATTACACTTATATAGAGTTGCTTTTGTCACTAAATCATATTTACAATGCTTGTAATCATTACACTTATATAGAGTTGCTTTTGTCACTAAATCATATTTACAATGCATGTAATCATTACACTTATATAGCGTTGCTTTTGTCACTAAATCATATTTACAATGCATGTAATCATTACACTTATATAGAGTTGCTTATCTATATCGAAGTAATCATTGTAATATCAGCTTTGACATCTCAGTTGTTTGGAAGGAATCACTAATATAAACACTTGATGATTAAGCAATAAATCTTGCGTTTATATAATCAATAATTTTGTCATTCCGTCTAAGAACATCTGATTCGTTTTGAAAGTTAACGTTTATAGATTGTAAGCATGATATGTACCCGATATATATTTCTTCATTCAGGTATTTCCAATGTTGGTGGGGTATGTGATTTGGGTCGCAGATTTTCGATTATCGAGGCTAGCGACTATTCTCTGACGGTGAGGACAGCAGCACATGAACTTGGACACGGGTACGTTAACTCCTAGTTCCCTGTTTATCTCGTGTATTTACGTTCAATAAATTAGCACTTATGATACCCCGTGTTGGATTCTTGATTTCACATGAACAGTTGTTAGTAAACGCTCGAACAAGGAAGGTTGTTTTCACAGATTCTTTGGTTTCCTCTATGTCAAAAACCAAATCACTGTATAAATCAAGCTTCGAGAATGTAACATAACATCTTTGTAACATATATGGGGTTTGGTAGACAACAATCTTACAGATTTGAGAAAAATCACCAAATACCATACTCTCCTCGAAATTTGGAAAAAATGTATGAACATATGTGCGATTCGGCGAGCATTCATGCCCTGCTGGATGATTTATATGTTGAACCTGGGATTAAATCCATTCTTGTATTGTTTACTTATACTGCATGCATCTATTTAATAAGGCATTTTGCATCGTTCATTGTTCATAATTAAATTCTTAAATGTAAATATTGGTAAAAGTGTAATGTAAAACTTCAAATTTGTTAAAGGTGTTTGCAGAAATGAAGCCTTCACTTTGTAAAATCTTACCAATTGTACTGGTCAGTTTGGTTTAAGATACCGATGATAGCGAAAACGAGAACCATTTTGTTTGTTCAATACCTATCTTTTACTAACAGTATTTGTGCTTTTGTGGTTCCCATTGTGGAAACTCTGCTGTTTTGGATTTATAGTTATTGGCTTACCCTGATTTGTCTTCTTTTTTTAGCCTTGGAGCAGTGCATGACGGCGAGGGAGTAGCCAGCGCTTGCAAACCTTCCGATTTATTCCTCATGGCTCCGGAGATGTACCTTCCCAACCGGAGAAGCCGATACACAAGAAACCCATGGCTTTTTTCCTATTGCTCCTTGGCTTCGTTCAAGACGATACTAATAGCAAAGTATGTGTACTCGATATATATAACCGATTTATCGGACATTCATTCGTACATGTAACGGACTTTTCCAGTTGTTCAGAAGGTACACATTTATACTCACACACTCTGAAATTCCCGATCGATTTGGATCCTCAACAATTCCGAAGCGTGGTCAAAATAATGAAAATAGGCAACATTGTCTGAGAAGAATAATATGTTTCTATGGATGTGAATCTATTGTATAGGTACCCGTTAGATCCAGCATTTGTCGTTCTGTCTGTGCTCAAAAATTCAAACGTATCCATGAATGTATGTATTTATGTATGTATATATAAAATGTTTAAGGAAGCATGCTTGTCAACATGTATCATATTAATCTACCTATGTATCTATCTAACAAACTGACTATCTAACACATCATCCCTATTTCTGTAACATTCAGTTTTTCATTCGTGTTTCAGAGATTGCGTAAAGGTGAAAGGTATAGTCTACAACGAACAGGAATGGATGAACTATACGATGAATCAACCGGGAGAGGTGTACTCTCTTAATGAGCAGTGTTCTATTATTAATGGGCCCAAATCTCGTTTTTGGGGGGTAAGTACTGTGTGAATGTGTGTACGTGTGCATATGCATGTGCATTTGGGTGGACGCCTTTCTAGCTCTTGAAAATGTGTCGTGTATTACGAGCAATATTAGCTTATCAAACGACCTAACGCTCCCTATTTCTGTAACATTCAGTTTTTCACATACGATAAGGTATGTAAACACAAGCACTGAAGAAACCAAATAAATGAAAGGTTAATACATAAGTGTGTGGTTCAAAGGCTATTCAACAGAATTCCGGCTATATAAAGGCGAGTAGATACATACGTAGTGTCAACGTTAAAGCAAAATTAGATTCATAATTATTTAGCATCGACCCGTCCAAATTAAAGTGATTTTAGTCATTAGAGTAAAAAAGGAAAATATGACAATTTCAAAACTTAAACAAACTAAATGATAAAAATTAAAAAGTAAATAAAATATAATAAAGGCAAACGTATATATGTCCAAATTGTACTGCCTAACAAAAGATTTGATATAAGTCGACGTCCCTTTTCTTTTGTTTAAGTTTAATGCATATTTACCGTTTTGAGTGGTGGTTCTCGGTTGAAAATATTTTCGAATATAAAATGTAGCATGATTTACACAAAATAAAAATCAGTAAAGAATATTATTTCGGCAATTATGCAACTTATTTTGGAAAATAAACCTGTCTAATCACAGTATTTGATGCCAATATCAGAATTGAAACTGAACTTCTCCGAAGACAAATGTGATAAAAAATACTTGATGACTGCATGGGAATAGAGGATTCATTTCTAACAAGCCTCGCAAGGCACATTTAGGATAGGATACACAACGCGTGTTTCAAAATTCATATAACACAGAGAACCTCTAAACATGGATTCCTCACAAAACAAACAATAAAGAAAATGGATATAATATTTCGCAGGAGAAAACATTCTGAAAACCTGAATATCGATCCCGTTACAGACTTGTCAACGGTTAAGATGGGACGGACCTTAAGTTATTTCCATGGCCCAAACTGTATAATATACTGAAACGTAAAGACTCATTTACGTGTTTTAGAGTTTCTTGATTGTCGCATTTGGTTCTTTGTGAGGATAACTGACTTGATATACCCATGATACACTGGCATATCTCAAAACTAAATATCCATACAGCACTGTCGTCGTAACTACGTATGTAGGTTCCTTGTACACCAACATCAGAGAGGAGAGAGGTATTTAGCCTACAAGAAAACATGGGGCCATCAACCTGATTTATCCACGCCTTCATGTCATTTGGTCAAATTTTAAATCTTGATGTTAAGTTGAATAATTATTTTTTATTCAAAACCCAATGCTTGTTACGTGCTGATGAATATACAATGAGCATTAAAATGACTCCTCTCTATGTTAATATATTTATTTAGGACTCTATCAAAAGCATCTCCATGAGATACTCTATAGATCACAACATAACAAGGGATCTGCAGTGTAAACAAAATGACTCTCACCATTATTTCTTCCCAACCTGGTACCACACCCTGACTTAAAAAACAATCTCTCCATTCGGCATGTACCATAGGGTAACGTATATATATATATATATATATATATATATATATATATATATATATATATATATATATATATATATATATATATATATATATATATATATATATATATATTATATATATATATATATATATATATATATATATATATATATATATATATATATATATATATATATTATATAATTTAATCTGGCTGATTTCCACTAGAAACTCAGAGATATCAAGGGACACGTTTTTTAAGTAGAGCATAAAAAATAACTACATCGATGTGTGTGGTTTTCATGAAATATTTAACTAGCAAAAAATTTAAAAATATCCCCTTACTTTCCGTTCTCATAGCCCAAACTTTCAAGAGATCATCAATAACATTAAAACCAGATTGAATCCTCGAACCTCGCTTATGTTCGTACGGATGAATAACATAGACCCAACACTCTCAAGGTTCCTTTAGAACGTGCCATGATAACTTCAAGCTAGACCAGCGTTGCGTAATATGAAAACATATTTCTCAGACAAATATGTTTATGTTTGAAGACAGAATTTGCGTTTCGGTATCAATCACAATCTATATATACTATCATGTATATTTTATTTGCATTGGATTTTGGCCTCTGTCATTAATTGAGGGTTGGGGCATGGTCTTTTGACTATTCCCATCTTCTGTATCATATCTTAATTTATATTTGTGTTTACGGTCTAGACTTATTTAGAATCATAGGATGTACTGGAAGTGAACTTTTGACATATATCCAAGTGAATTTATTTTGTTTTTCATTTTTTGTAAACAGTTTTATTCACCAATATTATCCATTCTTACTTTAAGTCCAGTTTGTGGAATTATATAATGTTGTCTTCAGATATAATTTCAGTTTAATTACAAAGTGCACGTAGGCATTCTCGACAAAAACTTAAGGCTTATTATCTGTTGATTCATTCAAATCATCCTAGATTATGTCACTCCGTTATATCAAAACTATTCGTATATTAACCTATTTAAATTTATTAGTACATTAGCAGATTATATATTGGAATTTATTCAAAAGACTTTATCTGCTTTGAGCGACAGATAGAAACCATAAGATTTTGTGCGATTTAATTTACAATAATTTACGTTCCTACTATATTTTTACTTTGTAAGTTAGAGAACTAAATGTATAATTTATTAGACTTATTAGTTTTGTTTCTTTCTGGTAGAAAATTTAAGACCACAAGGTTACAGCAGAACTCGCATTTAAAAGACGATACCAGATTCCATTGTATTTTTGCTACTCATGGATTCCTTTTTTTCCAACCTGGAATTCGCTCACACTACTTTGATTCTTTGAGTGATACTTATGACTTTCTGTGATTTTACGATACCACTGATGGGCTGATGGTAAAACACCTTTGAAATGTAATTTACTAATGTTAAGGTCGTTTGTCACTTGTTTGTTAAATTTTCTTTTTCATCACAAATCACGAATCCCTCTTGGAATGTGTACTTAAAATTTTTGTGTGGATGAAACTGCTTCTTCCCAGGACGTTTAACTCAAAACGCAGCGAAGCAGTTTTTTGTGTGTGTCGTTAATATGTGTGCATGTAGTATATTTATAGAAAGAATAACATCTTTTCCCGTAAGGGCATCACGAAACGGTTCATAGATAAAACAAAAATTCTAAAAAACTAAAATAGAGTGCTCTCTTAGACAATTAAAACATCACTGCATGTTGATCTGTATTGAAACAAATGCTGCAAAGACAACTGTTTACCACAAATTATGTGGTATTACAGTGAAAAATATTGTGAATGATTTATCAGATTTGCGACGCTGGGCTGTGTGGGAGACATGTTACTGTTGTCTAACATTTAAACCGATTCACCTATTCTAATATCCAGTAAGAATAATTCTTTGGTTGGAAATCGAATACTGTTACTGTTGAGCCTTACTGGGACTCTTTAATGCAACTGAGACATCAGCTGTTCTATTAATGAATATATATATATATATATATATATATATATATATATATATATATAGAGAGAGAGAGAGAGAGAGAGAGAGAGAGAGAGAGAGAGAGAGAGAGAGAGAGAAAGAAAGAGAGAGATAGAGAGAGAGTCTGTTTTCACATATAGGAGTGCATAACCATCAAATCTATTTTGAAAGCACAAACCTCAAGGTCAATAGTTTCTAATAAAATTATGCCGATAAGGACATTGACAATCATTAGCATTATTTATGTTTTTTATTAACTATGTACTTTAGCTGAATAAATCAAGAACCATCTGCTTACTAATTGCACCTGTTAAGAATTTACATTCGTAATTGTTGTAGTGTAGCAATTTAACCTAACGTCAAATTTCTGAAGCAATGCTTGTCTGGTCAGTAATTTTGTTACAGTTTCTACTAAAGTTTACATTAATTAATTAACATTTCATATTATCTTTGAACATTTGTCACAATAGCTATTGTTATTATTTTTTAAAAATAGCCAGACGTAATTGATGTGTCTGGAATGGTCACTGGCAAAGGAATATCATTCATGTTAATCCATTACAAATTGCATATTCTGAAGTTTTGTCTAGGTCAGAGTATGAAAGTCTGAATGTCTCCATATAGTTACTGGATTTCACTGAAAATGTAAAGAAAGGAAAGATATGCATAAGAAATAATGCTAGAGCAGTAATGCCAAGAGATTTGCAAGACCAACAAGTTTTAAAACTAATGTTGCTAAGGCAATTTACAGCATGCTTAATGTATATTTGAGTCATTATTTTACAGTCAAGCATTGTGTCAGTTTGTCAATTTATGGAATGCATGGATCCCAGAACTCAAATGTGCATACGAAAATATTACGGAGCAGCTAGAGGAACCAAATGTGGAGACAATATGGTACTCTCTCTCTCTCTCTCTCTCTCTCTCTCTCTCTCTCTCTCTCTCTCTCTCTCTCTCTCTCTCTCTCTCGATCGATCGATCGATCGATCGATCGATCGATCGATCGATCGATCGATCGATGCTTTGATGGATCTCGATCTAAATCTAGTCAATAAATATGACTATCATAAAATAATTATAATAACTAGCTTATTTATATGATGATATTCTCTAAGAAAATGACATGACATTAGGAAGATATATATGATTCTAAGCTGTATGATAGCATTATTTGTATTAAATTATTAATTCTGCCTACTATTATCATAATACTCCTACAGAACCCATGGATAGCACTTTCTGTTATATTTGGTATATATTTATAATTCTCTGTAATAAAAAATCCTATATACCTCGATTTCTGTCATAGGAATCTGGAATAACTTTGCATGTCTATGAGAATTAATTACTAGCATCGTCATGCAAGCGTGTCTACCATCATTTTTCGGTGATGCATTATTAGTCGTGACGGGATATGGGCTGGTGTGTGCAGGCAAGGCGATGGGTGCAAGTTACTAGCGGACCTGGGTTAGAAACTCAGTAGTGTAGGAAATAAAATTATCTAACCTGTATGATAGTATGATTTGTATTAAGTTATTAATTATGCCTACTATTATCAATATTATACTACAGAATCCAGGAATAGCACGTTCTGTTCTGATTGGTATATATATATATATATATATATATATATATATATATATATATATATATATATATATATATATATATATATATCCCCGTCCATTCCAGTGGTGTATAGAAGGAATGTGCGTTTCAAAGGTTTAGACAAAGGTAAGTACATCCTGATATTTTGGGGTTACAGTGACAATGTTGCTTGCCTGTCAGACTCAGTCATAATGATGCTGGTTCTAATCCAACTGTAATGAAGCAGGATCAACAGCAACAAGATATCATTTTACAAGACACCTCTATCGCACAATATAAACTCTCATATTCTATGTTCCGTCAAACTTGCAGAGATTTATTACAAATAAAATAAGCATCACGAGAAATACTTTATTAAATTTATTAATAAAACTTTAATTGTATGTTTTAAATTAGCAAATATAACTAAGTGATTTCTTCGACTATAATTATAGTCTAACTGTGAAGATTATAATGAAGGATACTTTTATCAAAACAAATCGTGTTTACACATTTGATTAAATAAAAAACTCGCCCATTTTATCTGCGAACTCCTTGCATTTGCAGATCCAAGCCACATCGTACTGCATACCGTCAAGTATGAAATTGGAAATGTTATTGCAGACGTAGACCGACATACAGAAAAACTGAATTTTAACTTCCTGCTTGACAAATCATCCAAAACGTTTGAATATATATATATATATATATATATATATATATATATATATATATATATATATATATATATATATATATATATATATATATATATATATATATATATATATATAATTGTATACTAATCTATTACATCCATACAAATTCAGATGTTATTATTTGTGGTCGTTACCATGTTATTCTTCGGAAAATTACATGTGTTAGTTTTCTGGGTCTGCTTTGATATGGGTCTCTTTTGTAACCTAAGATGTTATATTCTATGTTTTACTATGCTTTATACGATACTCGCTTGTACTAGCTTTCTTAGTTTCTCCGTACCAATAAATCTTTACTAGAATTTAACTTTTCCCGAATCCCTTACTTATACCTTCCTTACGATCGCAAAATCTCAGCTCTTTTTTGCTTTGAAATTACGTACTATAATAAACTGTATCCTTAACATGTGTTTAATTTATATTAACCCTTTATGCAAGTATAATCAGTCTCGGTTACACTCAGTGGTTAAATTGATGTGTTACGAGACCGGAAAGGATCGCGCAGAAGCAGAAAGGGAGTCATCGTCTTCATTAATAATATTACAGACAACTGACAATGGAAATATAGGTATTTAAGTGATCTAGCAAATTATATATAATGCTTGTTTATATATTTTCCTTATTCACCTAAGAAATTTTATATAAAACTAGTTGTATTAAATAATTAAATTAACTGTATTCTCTGCACATGATCCGTTTGAATACTGACATGACGTCAATCATGTAAAAATGAAACAATTCCTTCTTAAAATTATAGTCTTCCTGAATGCGCGTCTCTTATCCATACATTTTAATCCAAGTAGAACTGACACTGGAAGATAAAAGAATTACTGCCTAAAGCAAAATACATGATGAAACGCGTATTCCTTTTTTTCTGTTCATTAACCAACGTATTTGCGCTTACATAAGAGTCGGATTATGGATTGAATTTGTGTAGAAATCAATGGTACCTACTTAAAAAAATATTTTATGCTCCAGATAACCCAGTAAATAGCAAGTACACTTAACTTTTAAGTTTGCGAAATTTATTATCAATCAAAGGTATATTCCTCATGGAAATTTTTCAGATCAATGTAGGATATCGATGCTCGATAGTTTTGTACAGCGTTGGCACACAATAATGTTAGCACAGCGTGGGAGCACAATAAAGTTAGCTTTAACAGAGGGAACATGCTGATAAGAGTTTTCGTGAATTTCTTAAGGAAAATTCAGGACGATCCTATCTCCAAGTATTAAGCGAGATATCCAAATATATATTCAGATGCAATTCTGCAATACAGACACAATAAAGAACATTTGATTTGGAATATCTGTACTAGTGCAAATGTTTGTTGCAGTTACGGTTCATTAGTTTCGCAGATATATATATATATATATATATATATATATATATATATATATATATATATATATATATATATATATATATATTATATATATAATAGAACAATTGGTACATGTTATAACTATATTTGATTTTCGGTGCGATTTGAATGAAGATCAAAGTGACCTTAAAACATTGATTGGAATCAATTATTTGGTACTTCTACCCTATTAGATCTTAATCGCTTATTTTCTGACAGATTTTGATTTTTTAATACATTCAAACATTGGCTAAAATGCTAAATCACGGCTAGCAGATTTTTGGTAAAAATCGTAGATCCCATGTCAACCCATGATAAACAAGCGTTATATATCATTTTGCAAGAACTAGATATGTTAAATAATAAAAATCAGGGATTCAACCGCATGCGACGACTTTCAATGAATAAGTTAGTTTGGTAAGGAAATTATTAAACTTATTTATTTATTTAAAGTCAACGCATACCACTGTATCCCTGATCTTTATTAGTTAATCTATTTAGTTCTTGTGAAAACATTAATATAAACATTTCTTGTAATTCATATTTAATGGAAAGTACATTAGCTGATACAATAATATCAAATCTGCTTGTCGAGTTAAATATGTAATATATAGAAAGTACACGATTTATATAAAAGCCATTAACACATTTGCTTATCTCACCTTAAAATCTGATGCTTGTTGTTATTGGAACATATATAGAGCAGAAAGTGTAATATCATTATATCAAAATAAATTATATTCAAAGGTATAGGGTGAAGCAACTAACAGCAAATATATATCTTAGTCATTACTTTGAACTATCAGGTTCATTCAGATGCAAACATTTTTAACAGATTGTTCAGTATCAATATTCTTATCATTGATTAGTCCAACAAACGACATCAGTCTTACACAATTTGATATAACCTATAACAACTTTGATATGTCTGACACATTTGATTGAAGACACGCAATAAGGGGAGAATAAAACGTATACTAATGGCACGCAAAATATTCCCTTAAAAGTGAAATGATTGGTGATAAGATTATTAGAAGAAAAACGCATAAACAGATACAGTTTGGATCCTCTACAGTCATGCAAAATATAACGTTCTCAATATACCAGCCAAAACCTGATGATTGTTTTAATACTTCCAGCAAGTATCAGATGATTTACAGCCTATGGTATAGATCGCATGAATCGCACTACTTGTTATATGCAATATGTATTTTAGGTGCTCTTGTAAAAACAATTCAAAATATAGTTCACAGTCCGTTTTCAATGTAAGATATAGTTAAACTGTGTTGGAAATATAAATTGTAGCTTTAACAATAATTAAAGCATCTGAGTTTGATTATATAAATATATTTCTGATTTACCTACGTAATTGGTATTTATACTCTACTTTTACATGCAGATTTGTTGATTTTGAAAATATATAACACAGTTGGTTTCAAATACAATTAGAAATTACCTATTTTGTCAACTCATAAATGCTGTTGAATGAACACACATTAATGATGAAAAAATTTGGTAGGAAAGAGTATGAACGATAGGCATGGTGCCAATAATGTCAATAATGATCGAAATGGTAAAGAGGGTACAAACAATCTTAAGTGATATAATCATTCATTTCATAAACACATCAATGGCTGCAGGAAATGTTATTAATTATTTTTACTGTGATGTCTCTGCTTTCAGGGAACGTATTTTACCACAAGTATATTGAATAAACCAAAAATATAGTAAGCAATAAATTTTAATTATTTGATCTTAAAGAAATATATTTTCCGGTTGGTGAAAATCGCCAGCTGATAAACTTGCAATAATATTAGACTACGTAGCGGCAGACATCTTGATAAAGTATACGTAATCTTTGTTAATGTAAGATCCGCTAATCTCCTACATATGCAATAAAATCTCAAAAGTCATCTTTGAGGAGTATAGTTATTGAAATATATTTGAATTATTATATGCTAATTTGTTCTCCGTTAACATTACATTGTTATAATCGTGCAATATTTCCTGATACTGACTCTTGCGCTCTCAGTTCATACTGCATTCACGTAAATAAAGGAGTTACTTTCTACTGAAAACCAAAACCTTGTTTCTGAAGCAATTAAAGCAGAGATTTACTGGACTATTTCATACCAGCATCTTAGCACTTTCTGTGTTAACTTGCTTGATACAATGTTTTATATTTAGGCTAGCTATAAACGCAGACAGAGTCCTTGCAAAAAATATACAAGTGACAATGTATAAACTGTCTATTTAGCTGGCAGTACAAATGGCAAAAATATACCTACAGTTTTACACTCTGAATTTCCTCAAAATGTACTTTCTTAGTTCTGCAAATCTGAATTACATGAGCCATGTCATGGGTTGTCATGCTTGAAAACACATATCGAGTATGTTGCAAGTTCAATTACATTATACTTGCTGAATTAAAAAATGAAATATACATATAATTCTATAGTGTCTTCTCGATCATTACAATAGAAACACTTCATATTTTCCTACTTAATGACTTTAAACATTTAATGACAGAAAAGAACACTCTTTCAGATTTCAACACGCTGCTCCAATCCGATATATATTTCATGTAAAATCGGCATAGACGCTACTGACTGAAATAAGATTGTATCTCACGTACATAAATCCAATCTATAATCACGGATAAACAAACAACAAAATCTATTCTTTTCAGACAAAATAGGAAAGTCATTGCAATACGCATTCGTTAACAACATGACTCCAAAATTCAATTTTAAGTAAACGAAAACGAAATTAATTTTCTTTAGCAACATATGTTAAGCGCGCGAGTAAAATAAAAATTAATATGAATAGAGTTATCGTGAGCATTACTGATATTGTCTTGTAATGATGAATGTGTATTTTGTTTGGAATAGGTTCAGTGATTTTTTTAAAAAAAATTTTGGAATATAACTAGCTTTACGTAGAAGAAGAAAATGAGCTTATAATAAAAAGGTTTCTGCATTTGAGTGGGAAAATATGAACTTGTTTTGAACTTGTTTTGTATACACTGCACAGTCGTATATATATATATATATATATATATATATATATATATATATATATATATATATATATATATATATATATATATACACATTGCAAAGTATTAATTCCTAAATAAACCGAAATATCTTTTCATAAGTCCAAACGTATAGAATATTTCAGCTAATTCTAATAGATCACAATATTCTGAAGTACCAACATGATGCTTTCAGAATGCCTTTGAATGAGTTCTCAATATCTCCAAAATAATGTTCGAATCCTTGGTCAAGGAGCAATTAATAGATCCAATAAGTTTAAACAAATAGGAAAAGTCTGAATATCTGAATACAAAATGTAAAATCTAACGAGGATCATATTTAAGAGACTGATCTTAAATATGAATTTATTATTATATTACATATATTTTCACTTTTCTCCTGCCTTAGAATAGATAATTTAACAAAAGTACATAGTTCTTAGCGGAGTTAGGAAATGTTGTGGAATGATTTTTTTCATTTGATCGCTTTCTAGGCAAACCATTTTTGAAACTTTCAATAATATATGACAAAGGAAAACAAAACAACATTTACAAGCAAATTAAATTAGATTTGCACAATATATTGTATTCCCATTTTAATGAGAAATAAGATTTTATAACAATTTTTAGATTAATATCGGTTACCTTAAATCAATTATACTATGATATAGCAAGAGATACTATCAGAGAAATACAGGTAGGTAATTAGGTATTTAATTAATTATCTGTATAATTAATCATATTTAACTAGCAGACTTTTTATTACATCTTCATGAAAAAGATGGAATTAATAGTAGATTGATCGCGTTAAAAAAATTAAAATGCCCCAAGCAAAATGATAGAACATTGTCTTATTATGTATTATGTGCATAACATTTGTCCATAGTTGCAAAAGTTATTCATAAAACAAAACATATTGTATAGCTAACCTTTGTCCATGATTCCAAATTATACTTTACGATAATGATAATTTATAAACAACATGTTTACTGGAATTTGAGTTTACCACTTAGTGTTGATTTTGATCATAGAAGCTTTTAGGACCGATCTTGACTTCTAATTGGATGGGAAAATGACCCATTACCTTATTATTGTATTGTGTCTTGGAATTTTCTATAAAGGCTGTGATGAGTAAGCTTATTAATTCCTACTGAAACATCAGTCTTTGATAAATCAGTTATAGTCGTGTGCAGTTATAATATGAGAGGAAATAAGAAGTACTCACTGTCATTTTGGAATTGAGAAATGCATTGAGTGTATTGAGAATTCTTCCACGCATTATTGATATTATCAGTTTAATGTAGCAAAACTGTTGGTGTATATTCACTTGCAAGGCTATAGGTACAAGAACACGTTAAAGACTGAAATTCATTCAGAAGAATCTATAATTTTGACTTGCGATAAAACTCTTAAATGTACTTGAGAATTTTATTCACAAATCTGTAATGTACTCCTAAAATTTCGATTATTAGTTAGATAATTCAATTTTATTCATGAAGTTTGCAAAATGTTCTGGATTTATCTTTTATTTTGCATAGTTTAAGACGAAATAATCGTTACAGTATACGTTTTTAACTGGGTAGAACATAGAATGACAAATGGTTTTAAATAGCTGCTGAAGGACTCGTATAAAAAATTATATAGTTTTATTTGACTTGGTGTAACTTTATTATGACAAAGACTTTAGAACCATACACAATAAGGTCCTAATGCAGACTGATTTTGTAAACTCTGTTATACGTAAGTTGAATTATATTAATACAATTCTGAATAAATCAATTATAAAAGATTAAATAAGTCCTTATGGATTTAATATGATAGTAAGCACAAAACGATGGCTCATCTCTCAGACGACGTATTGTTATATTCTTGTTATTTAAATGCAATCTCGAAGAACGGTGAAAAATAATCATTGAATTCTGTAAAGGCAATCTGGGAAAGAACGTTTGAAATTTCACTATGTAGGCAAAAACACAGTAAATTTTAAAATTTCATTGCAGTTTGCATATTTAAATAGACTGCATATAAATGAACAAAAATAGTCAAAATTGATGTAAATACGAGATGTTGTCTACAATTTAAAAATATACCTTATGAACTCAAAGAGGAAATGGTCACTAATAACAACAATGAATATAACATTGATAATGAATATAGTACAAATAATCTTAATACTTTAATATCGATTGGAAATTATTCCATCTTTTACACAACCAAAAATATAAGCCACAGATCCTACGGCTTAATCGTAAGAGATTTATGTAAACATCTACCCAATAAGGTAATGTTTCTGGCTTTTTAGGCCTAAACAGTGGTACATATTATATGTTCTAATAAAAACTACAAATTTCTACCGTACCGGCTGTATTGCTACCTTATTATTAGAGTCTCTACCACAGTTAAAATGTATTTAATTCTCAGATAAGAAAAGGGAACCAATTATATAGATTCAAGACTCTTGCAGAAACTATTACTTAGCTTTACATGCGTAAGATTTTGGAGGTTAACAATTTTAAAGATGATGGAAATAAAATAAACATCTTTGAAAATATTAAATGCTATGGATACAACTACCACAGGCATACATACTGTGCCTACTATAGAAATATCACAGGCATACCTAATATGCATACTATAGAAATATCACAGGCATACCTAACATGCCTACTATAGAAATATCACAGGCATACCTAATATGCCTACTATAGAAATATCACAGGCATACCTAATATGCCTACTATAGAAATATCAGTCATACCTACTATACCTACTATGGAAATATCACAGGCATACCTAATATGCCTACTATAGAAATATCACAGGCATACCTAATATGCCTACTATAGAAATATCACAGGCATACATACTATGCCTACTATAGAAATATCACAGGCATACATACTATGCCTACTATAGAAATATCACAGGCATACGTACTATGCCTACTATAGAAATATCACAGGCATACGTACTATGCCTACTATAGAAATATCACAAGCATACATACTATGCCTATTATAGAAATATCACAGGCATACATACTACGCCTACTATAGAAATATCACAGGCATGCATACTATGCCTACTATAGAAATATCACAAGCATACATACTATGCCTATTATAGAAATATCACAGGCATACATACTAAAATCTCAAATATTTCTCAAAGAAACTGACGTTGACGAGATGAAAATTTCAGGTGTTCAAGATTTATTTGCCAACAAATGAATTACTCTTTCATGTGCGTTATAACCATAGAGCCATATTTGAAACCAATTGAACAATGATAAATATTGAGATATCAGCATGGGTGAGTATAATTTATAATTGTAGTGTTTTGCCAGAAAGTATAGATCATTTGGATCAAAATGTAAAACAAAGAGTTTAATAAAATGAGGCATTCTTAAATGCATTGTACATGTTGGGCAGTTTCAAAGAATAAATTGAATTCACGTCAAAAACAAAAACATATACAGTAAAAATGAAAGTAGAAAATGTGCATACAACATTGTAGCTATAGATGAAACAGATGTATAGAGGTAAATCAGAAGAACATAAATAGTGAACTAAATTGACCAGCGTTTTCGTTCATGGGTCCAAACCTAGGTGGAATCATACCAAAGACCTATAAAAATGAAAATAACAGGTGCCTCTCTTGGCAATTAGCATTAAGGAGTTAGTGTTTGGACTGGTCAGCCTGGTGTCAGGATAATGTGACTAGGTGGGACATGCTACTGGATGCCGGCGACATGATGGATCAGTTTTAGACATCTTGGTGAAGAGCCACAATGCAGTCATTGCAGAGATAAGATTGAAAATTGTTGAAACTAAATCGCAGTTTTATTATCAATCAAATTATATTTTTATTATGATGATTAACCGTATAAATGCATTGTTATTTGATTTTCTTTATACAGCTGAAGGGTCAATTAAGTGCATAAATATTTGAACAGTAAAAGATGCCAACTGCAGTTTTCATCTTGTGATATTCAGATCGAACGGTTTAAGAAGAATAAAAAAATGGGTATGGTGTCCGGATAAGTATTTCTCTACGCTTTATTAACAAGAGGCATATCGTATTATAAATCGATAATGATATAAATATTTATATTTTAAATCAGTAAAAATTGCTATTGTTAAAGCAAGGCTTCCTTTCTTTCATGTTTTTCGTGATGGCAAACTATATATCAGAAGTTGGCACCTTTTCCTGTTAGAAGTTAAATGGTAACATATTTGTAGTTTCCTTTACAATGTCTCAGAGTGGCTCATTATACTGTGCCAGCCAATTAGACAAACAAATAGCACTGTGTATGCCATTATTAAATTGTAACGGAATTAAAAAAGTTTCTTTCTAACAAACCAATAGCCTTTTTTGGTACAAAAGATAATTTATCCTGATCAGCTTTATCCTTGTGCTCACTTACATTTGGAGCGGGAGCCTTGATTTTCGCAGATTTACTGAATGAAACTGACAGATTATATTCGCTGTATTCCGTTGTTATTCACCCTGAAATACAGGCATACCACATATCCAAATGCTTAAGAGCAGCAATTTCTAATTTTTTCCTTTCATCTTTTAGATAAAGTTATGGAAATGATGGAACTTGGTCTACTTCTGTCAATACCTGAGGTCACCATCACCTCTCTGAATTCTTGCTCATTAGATATATTATTCGCACACGCATAAAATACAGTTTGATGTTTCCTTTATGACCTGAATTAATGTTATATGAAATTAGTTGACTGTTTTTCAGTTTTGTTTTATCTTTCACATTTCGTACAGTTCATTTCTTTGATGTCTTTCGATCCATGACGTCTTTTTAACTACAATGGAATTGCAATAAAGCGCATAATCTTTTATGTACGTGATATCAGTGTTTTAATGTGAATAAACGTATACTTTGTCACCTTCTTTGCGTTTTCAATGATGGCATGGATTGATTCACATTCCATTTTTGAATGTCCACTTTCCCCTGATTATTTCGGTTTATGTTTTAACCATTATGAATGTAATATAGAAATACATATGATACAATGTTATTTGACAGCGCCCTCTACAAATGTATCAGAATAATCGGTGACTTCTTTGACGTTTGAAGTACTGTTTTCATGCAAGATAAAACATATGAAACTTACGAAAACGCATCTTTTCATATGAATCAGGTTACATTATCATTTATGAATGGATTTAAAGTTAGAGTAGCAATGTTTAATCTGATAATATTTCTTTTCTGATAGTTTTCTTGCCGAGACGTTTTATTTCTAGTTTTGTTATCACTATATTCCTTTTTTGCTTTTTTCATCAGATTTTCCTTCTGTTCTAAGGTGCTCGTAGTGACTGCAATCTCGACACTGGTCTTTCTTGCAACTAAAAAAATACAAATTGTGATCATTGCAGAGAATGTTTCGGTACACCTGCTCTTGAACATAGCTTTTAACAGCTTCTTTGCACTTTTCTACGTAAATTGCATTCATCTAATATTCAAGTCATTTAAAAGGTATTTCCTTTTAATGTCTTCTCTTGTGTAGTGCAGTTAGATTGAAGGAAAAAATAACATGTGGTCATAGTAAAACTGAACGTTAGTTTCTTCAATTTGTGAGGCTACTCTACTCCTCAGAGTGAACTCATCAGGTTATTTGCCGGTATATAATATCCGTAGGAAAACGTTTTTGGAAACACGAGATTAATCCTGCTCATCAGTTGTGTAATATAGCTGAGACACATTTCTTCTTTTCCTCCTTAAAACTCGTTCAGGTTATGTCTGCTCTACAAGCAAATAAATAAAATGTATCTGCCCCTCATGATCAAATGTGATACTAACATTTAATTACAGTCTACAGTTGTAGATGGTAAAACTTAAAGGGGACAATTTTATTTAAGAGAATCCATAATCCAAAACAAATGTTTAAGATGGCGTTAAATAGTACTAACGATACTATCGAAGGTTAGTGGAAACATATTGATGCAGTATGGGCGATATGATTTAAGTCATATGTTATGCTAATCATAATCTAATAATTTTGTTACACCTGATGCATGCTAAGATCAATTAACGCAAATGATTAAATCTATTTACAAAATTGCAATTAAATATAGTATGGACCATTAATGAAAACTATATATTATGAGAAACTGGATGTTTTCTTCAGAACCCATTAACATACTGTATCATTAAAGTTGTATCGCTGTATTCACAATAAGAAATTTGTATTTAAATACTTAAACGAGTATTCATGTGTATATATTCCAAAAGACCTCTCATTCGCCCCATACTGACCAAATAAACAAGGTAAGTGAACGGATTCTACCCACGTAGTCTCAATGTCATCCATCCAGCATTCCCTCTGCCCCACCAGGCACCACTATTAGATGCGAAACATTTGTCAGATTTTCATTGGATTTCTCTGTAAATATGAAAATAACATCGTAAACTCCTCTCTCTCTCTCTCTCTCTCTCTCTCTCTCTCTCTCTCTCTCTCTCTCTCTCTCTCTCTCTCTATATATATATATATATATATATATATATATATATATATATATATATATATATATATATATATATATATATATATATATATATATATATATATATATATATATATATATATGATCCCCAGTTTGAATCAACTGCGTTCCACGTGATTAATGCCAGCTAAAACGATTCATTTAACGTTATTTAACAGGGAAAAGAAAGGCAAATGGTTATTTGCCCAAAGGTACTGTAAACCTTCTTTATTGCATATACACATTCGAAACCTCTTCCGTGCTAGATTTCTCTAATATAGTTATAGATATTGGTATATTTATCTAATGATATAACCACCATTTTATTTCCTAAATTTTTCAAAGCATCCTAAACTTGGAATAGAATGAATATTTTATGTAAAGATTAAGATGAACTAATATATCTAAAACCATGAAATTTATACCTATTTATAACACATAATTTATTTATAGTATTTAATATGACTAAGAGTAGAAAATGTCTCCAAAAGTAAAGATGATTCTTGGCATCTGGAATACGGAGTGGGTCGTGAAGCCTTTCAGAATAGCTAATACAAAATGAGTATCTACCAGCAGATATAGAATCCAATATTAGCGTTATCAGTATTGATGTTACCGGAATGTGTTTACACTATTGAGCATACATTTAACCTATATATTTAGCATCAATAATCGTGTTTGTACTAGGTTTTACGTGTCCGTTCTTAGGTGGATGAACTCACAAACAACACAGCTCACGTCTCTGTTAGTTAACATTTAAGTGTTATTATTTAATAGACATGGTGCTTGCCTTTTGTATATAATTTGAAATTCTCTTTTCATTTTCATGTAAATACTTGTTTATATTTTGCATACGTTTATATCTAGTTAATTATTTTGGATTTTGCATAAATCTCTTTTTATTTCCATGCTAAATCTTGTGAACATACAATGTTGCTTATGTACAATAACTCCGAGTTTAATATGAATTGTGGCAAACACAAATTGATAAGCAGTGAAGAAAGTGCTAATACGGTTATGTGTGAGATGGTAGGACACAAACCTGGCTATAGATTGATTGCGTAAACATCCGCATTCATGAAATAAATATCTTAAAAACTTGAGAACTTTTCCATCCGAAATACTCTTTAAGGAGGCAAATTAACTATTCTCGTTATCTCGAATACTCAAAATGGGTTATCTGGTTTACAACATAATTTTTATACAATCAATAAAATCATGGCTGTATTGTCGTCATATTTTGGTTAGACTTAATGATTCATAGTCCATCATTGTCATTGAAGTTTGTCTTCATAATGAAGCAAAATAAATCATATCTCACAGTATACAGATGGCTCAGTGATACAATGATCTGTGCTTTCTACCAATTGATCATCACAATTTTTGACGAAAATATTATAACCTGCATTCATATTAAAAATGTTGTAACCATGATTACATTTACAGTTGCTTTCCCAAAAATAAAACTCTTGTGAAATGAGCAAATTCGTGAAACAATTTTTGACATTCTGATCGTTTCAGTGACTTCCGAGGAAGCACTCCTATGAAAGAATTTGAAATAGCATGTTACAATATTAGAAAATTGCGAGCTGTGGACAGGATATATTCGAATGCCAGAAATGATGGATGGGGATACATTTTGGTTTGGCTAAATCAAAACAACGTTCTTAATCTACATTTACACATGAAGAGAAACAATACAATATTCTTTTTTTATGCTAACGAATATTTATCTACTTTCATCATGCTGAAATAATATGTTATACAATTTAAAATCCACAATGTGTAAGGCAGCAAAATGTATATTATCTAAATAATAAGTCGATTGTATTATGGGATCAATGAAAGAAGAACGTTTAGGGAAATTGCAGAAGCAACTATGTTTACGTCTACTTTCAATGAACCGTTTCTACACGGTGTGCCGGACCTCACCTGGAAGGGGAAGATGAAATGTAATGGGGAAGGAAGTGAGAAGCTACATTAATAGAAAAATAAATAGTTTGCGTTAATAATATCAAGATATCATATCAATACATTGATAATATTGGTAATTCTAACTAAATAAATATGAACAAAAATGCATAACCAGTCATACGCATGAACAATAAAATTCGTACGCGCATATATACACGTTTGTCTTTACCTATATACATCTGCTTAGATGTGCATTACTGCCCGCATGTACATAAGAGGAAAGGAGTGAGTAAAAATGAATACTTTTTTCAGGGTCAACATTTGATTCAGTGATCGACTTATTCCACTATCATAGCCATTACTCTTTCTTAACAATAAAACATGTTTTCATTTAATAAGTTACTTTTTATTTTTGGATTAAAGTCCGACTTATTATCTTAAAATTTAAAATGAAATATCAAATTAAATACACATATTGCAGGTCTAGTTTTTAGTTTTGAAATCGTACTTTTTGGTTACTGTTTTGTCAGACTCCATAGGAAAGTATTAACAGCGACGCTTCCTGACTTGCTACTAAAGTCAAGTTAAAATGTTATTTCGAGTATTTATCCCAACGAGAAGCATAACTGGCAGTAACGAATGAAGCAAATAAACACAATTTTTCTTCAGTTACTTAGCTAGAAGTGTTAAGTTGTAAATAGTGTGCCCTTAAAGCTGATCAATTAAGAGTGGAATAATTTGAATTGGCAATATATCTGTCGATGCCTTAATAAAAACACCATAGTAATATATCAATTTATTCTGATGGTATTGATGTTTAGAACCAACTCAAAGTCATAAGAAGCCTTTTAATAAAATCCTACTTTGATATGAGTATTTGTTCAAGAGAAGTAGACATAACAAAACTTTGAAGACGGTCATCATAATGGATGTCCAAGGATCGTCATGTTTATGTAGAACTATATTTCAAGATAAAATGAGTTTAGTCACTTTCTGTATTTTCTTTAGCAGAACAGAGAATAAGTTTATTGCCAAAGGAATCTGGGCATGGCCAGACGACATAGATAGGAAGATCACCTTTTTAGATCTTCTCCTCTTTAACCTGTAAAGTAAACAAACCTGCACGACAGGCCATTTTCTCTTGCATCTGTTTTAACAAGTAAGCAAACTGAGACCAAAAAGTAAGGACTTGGATGGTTACAACTGTACTGTCATTAATATGTTGGTATTTGATACGATAAATATGGAAAAGTCATCTGTGATGATCAAAAGCTCTGATATCACCTACCAAGTATGCCGGAATCCATGATCCTTTTCAAATTTATGGTTCATGAATTTGTTTTAACCACGGCATTCAAAGACTTGCTAATGTCACAAAGAAGATGAAGTACAGGCATCGTTTGCATTTATAACAATTTATATACAGTTACAAAATCTTTAATGAGAATATCATATAACATGTCCATCTATTCAGTAAATTCAATGTGGTTGCCACACTGACTATCTGTCATAATTGTCATTTAGGACCGACTAAATCTCATACGCTTTATTCTCTTATAATTCATGTAGATATGAACGTCAATACTGGAGAAGTAATTTTAAGAAAGTCATGAAAGCCATTTTGGATGATAGATCAGCATAACTTTCATTAACTTTCATTCATTAGCAACGGGATGAAATCTCACTGCGAAGACCACATGTTGATTTGACTTCCCATATAAAATGTCCCTCTAACTTTCCATCAAGAAGTAGTAGTGATAAGAGTTTTAAGAAGCTGCCCTATTGGATATCAGATAGGCACATAATTTATTTAAGACAGGTTAAATACCATAAAAGGTCTTCTGGCGAAAACCCATAATGACATGTTGTTATTTTGAGGAGGGTACATATTTAAAAACGTTCCAATATGTTCATTGTTTCAACAATATTGAATCAAATTATTTCATTTAGGAACAGTTATATCTTATACAAAATATTCTGGTTGAAACACAATGTGGATACGGTAATAGATTCTGTATGGGTGGCGATAGAATGATAGTCATGATTGCAGCCATTCATCATACTTTATATCAAATTGATATCAGGTTTTATTCAGAACCAGCCGGACTAAATATTAAATCGTTTTGGTGAAAATCCCTCGTTAATGTGACTTTACAGGTGGGAGAAATAATGACAAGAATCTCTTCAATATGGCTAACATTAGGGCTACATTTGTAGTCAGATTATCACCATTTCAATTATGGTCCAACACAATATAATGAGAATAATTCTGATGAACGCAATTTCAGTATTATTTCCATGTAATAGAAGCAATAGGAAATTTCAAAATGAACGATGTGGCCTCCATGCTAGACATTAGAATAGTAAAATTTTGTTTGAAACTAACAAGACATGAGATTGTTTCACTAACAAACCCGTGTTGATATGATATGAGAAGCTGAGAAAACGATTGTTCCAAAATGTCTACTTCAGTGGCCCTGGTCGGTTCCATTTCTTTCTGGAACCGACTAGATATCATAATAAGTAGTATGACTGTCCATTCTGATGGAATAGCCATAACAAGTTTTCAGTATAGTAGCTGTTGTTGCCATACTATAAATTGAAGCGACACGTTCTTTATTTTGAATCTACGACATATTGTAAGAAGTCTTCAGGTGGAAAAAACATGAAAATAATAATGTATTCTTAACATTGTTAAGTACGAAGGTTGCGTAACATATAAACTGATATCGGATAGGCCGATGACGTCACGCTTTATATCCAGGCATTGCCTAAAAGTACCACTATTAGAAAAAAAGGCACTAACACTATTTGTGGAGTATTATGAAATTAAACATGTAACGAAGAATGTGGTATTTTTAAATGCGAAGGACGAAGGTACGGCGAAATTTGCCAATAATGTTTTCTTAACCTTGTTAGTAAATCAAACACAAGCGCACAGATAAAACAAGGACTAAATATACGTCTCGGCTTACAAAAGATTATCTAACACACAAGTAATGCTTATCATGGATCGGTCTATTACATCATACTTTCACGCCAGCTTTACTTACCGGTTCAACAAGTCAATAAATGAATTGACAGCAGTTGTGTATCATTTGAAAAATAAACATTTAACAAAGAACGTACGGTGCAAAGTTGCTAATAACGTTTTATAACCTGCTTTGTAAACCAGATAATCGCAAAAGTAAATAGGCTTAAATATGCAACCAACTGTTCAAAACTGTAAAAGGTAGGTTGGATTCTGGAAACAATTAGCCTTGAAATTAAGGAACCTTGATTTGAATGAATGGGATAGTTGAACAAATCTGTGCCAAGAAATATGCTACTATCAATTACTATAGTTGCATTTATTCTTTATATGTTAATATCAATCATTCTGCTCCACAACTTTCATGTAATAATGATAGACTGGTATTGTGTTTCATATTGTTTCCAGTATTTCTTACCATAGAGCACTACTTATAACTACTGAGTGTGCCTTTACTCCATTACATTTTATACAAGTCATAGGAAGCGTTTCCAAAATCATCAATTGCAGTGAGTATCAATAATGATGCGCACACTTCTACTGGAATTTCCAAGAAAATAATCGGTTGTACTTCTACCTGATACATTCTGTCTAATGAAGATTGCCTCATGTTTGTATGACTTAGGTTTTGACCAATAGTTTCGATGAGAAAGTCAAATCGTGGCCGGTACATATTGGTCCTGACCATGAGAGCTAACCCCCATTAAATCTTACATATAAACTAGACACTATTGGCTTAGCTGATTAATAATTCTATAGACGCCAGCACGTCTTGACTATGGACAAACGTGTACTTATTTGTGTTGTTTGCCTTGCAGCATTTACTCGGTCAGGTACGTACATTAGCCTCTCTATCTCGCTGTATTAAATATGTCATTCTCTTATATTTTATATTTTAGCGCTAGAATACTTTCACTGATTTCGACAGCGTTTTGGAAAATGCAGGTATTCGGCGCATTACTTTGCAATCATATCAAGTCAAAATTTCTGACCGTGAAATGACAATAAGATATTTAAGGGGCACTTTAGTGTTACAAAGAGAATCTGCTGGGAATAATACATTCCGGTAACTTTTGTCGTTTGGTCCTTATCAGGAAATGTATATTATTCTAAACATAGCATTATTCCGGCTATCAGAAAATATATTGGGTTTTATAATGGTCGTAATCAGTCGTGTACTTTGTCAATAAATCTTTGTCCAGAAGAAAGAATCATTAAGTATTTCTATCATATAATAAATACACTCATTTCATTGTAGTCAACTCAAATGAAATATTTAAAAACATAAATCACACGAGCTGTCTATACTCTATCTCAGTTTGTTTGGTTTATACAGTTCAAGTGTTCTGCTATTTCTGTTGACTTGGCACTATACCAGAATAAATTGTCGGTGGCTCAAGAAACTTATTATATAGTTTTCAATGTGGTGGTTTTCACAAATTAAATGTTTCAATGTGTGCCTGTATCTCAATTCAACATATATATTTGCTGCCAGAATAATAATGTAGTTTACCTAGCAAATGTATGCTTAATCTGATTTTACGATAAAAATGAATTAGAACAAAGTAGCAGAAGTGCACACTGTCACGTATTTTAACACAACTAGTTTGTTTAAAGTCAGCCTCATTTGGTCGCATTTAAGCAAAAGGGAGGATGTTAAAGACAATGTTACGGTCACATTTGGTGACAATGATTTACCTTATTTTTCGAATAAGCAGAATTGCAATGAAGAAAATGTTATAGCATAATGCAGTAGAGATATTTTGTACTGAATAGAATTTATACATTGTATTGTTACGAGTCTGACCTCTTGGAGTAAGTAACAGACAAAAATGAAGACCACAAGCCTTATAAAATTTATAAATAATTTATTTTTGTAGAATGCTACGTAACCATATTAAGAAAATAAAGAACTTAACGGTTCTACGAATTAAATCCAAAGATAACACAGGAATTAAAGAATAGAAGTCCTACTAGTAAAACTTCCTGAATGAAACTGCGTTCGAATCGCGATAAAATCCCAAATGGAAGGCGATAACGCCTGTTTTCATCAGCGAAGTTCTGTTACCTCAACAGCTTTTATAGAATCACATAACATATTCTAGTTTTGAATTCATTATAACATCCAATAAATGTATTTATCCAAGAATTGTGTAAGAACATATGAATTTCTAGCGAAGTACTTTGTGGCAGCACTTATGTATTTCCATGGAAAAGAATCGCTTGAATTCCATAAAAATCTCAACACTAACTGATCACAACTTAATAACAACTTAACGGGTCAATTGTTTCGACCCCAACTGAAAAACCGTCATTAAAAAACGACAGTTATACGCTGATGTATATCTCAGCCTTTCCAGCCACACCAGCATAATGCTAGGTATCTGGTGCCATGTAAAGCTAAGTTCTAAATGTAGTTTATCTTCATCGGAAAACTACTGAAATTTGTATGAAGCATTTGTTTTCAACTGCCAGTCCCATAGTAACAAATTAGTATTAATCTACCAAAGTATTTTTTCTTGAAAATATAGGATCGGTATTATCCTTAATACCTATTTATCTTATTTAGGTTATTATTATTATTATTATTATTATTATTATTATTATTATTATTATTATTATTATTATTATTATTATTATGTTCATTAGTAGTAGTAGTAGTAGTAGTAGTAGTAGTTGTTGTTGTTGTAGTAGTTGTATAATTTTTATTATTATTCTTCTTCTTATTATTATTATTATTAATATTATTATTATTTATATTATTATTATTATTATTATTATTAGTAGTAGTAGTAGTAGTAGTAGTAGTAGTAGTAGTAGTTGTATGATGATGATCATGATCATGATCATGATTATTATTATTATTATTATTATTATTATTAGTAGTAGTAGTAGTAGTAGTAGTAGTTGTATGATGATGATCATGATCATGATCATGATTATTATTATTATTATTATTATTGTTATTATTAGTAGTAGTAGTAGTTGTATGATGATGATCATGATCATGATCATGATGATTATTATTATTATTATTATTATTAGTAGTAGTAGTAGTAGTAGTAGTAGTAGTAGTAGTTGTATGATGATGATCATGATCATGACCATGATTATTATTATTATTATTATTATTGTTATTATTAGTAGTAGTAGTAGTTGTATGATGATGATCATGATCATGATCATGATGATTATTATTATTATTATTATTATTATTATTATTTTTATTATTATTAATGTAATCTTTTATTTATTTATATATCAATTTAGAAGTAGCAGTAGTATTATCTTTCGAAATTGTATTGGATTACTAAGAATAAGAATATGATCAGTGGATGTATTTGGTTGCCCATAATGCAGATCATTTAAATTATGTTTATTTATTATTTTATTCGTATGTCAAATATGAATTAACTGACTTCTAAGCATCCTGTCTATGGATTTGACTGTCGCGTTCGTTCGTCTGCTGACATTCTACTCTCAACCATTTTGTTATCTTTTTTCGCCAGCATCTACAGGTTCGGAAACGGTCTGGCTGAAAGATGTGACGAAAAGATTCGAGATCGACAAACGAACACTCAGTGATACTGATCTCCCTGATGATTTGACCTTTCATCTCAGGAGAGCGTCAGATGAACTGACCTTAAATTTGAAGAGGAACTATGATATTAATTCAAATGCTGACGTCTATTTTGTAAGAAAATTAAAAGACGGTCAAACCTTTCTGGTGAAATCAAATAATTTAGTAAAGAAGGTAAGTTTACAAAGTCAAAATAACACAGTACTGGTTATTAATTAGTTACGGATCACTGCCATCTCACCTCTGACTTCTTGGGTTCGAGTCTAAGATTTGGCGAATGAGGATATGTGAGAAACTTGCCGTAGCTTCCGCGGATTTCCCGGTTTCTTCCTCAACCATTAATACTGGCCGCCATGTATAGCCTATCTTGTGCTGAAAAATGGCGTTAAGCCGTAGAACTAATATATATATATATATATATATATATATATATATATATATATATATATATATATATATATATATATATATATTCTGAGATTAGTTTGAGAAGGTTCACAAAGTGCAAACATTTTAAATTGAAAACATAAATAAACTCAACTTTAAAATTTAGCATATGTAATTTATGCAATGTTATCTTTAACATTTGGTTTAGAAAAGATTTATAATACTTATTCTAAATAAATTTTGAAAGAAAAAGTCATCGTGACAGTCTGAGCAATTTGGCTCTATTTATTACCTTTTATCACGCTATTATAGACCAGCTAGCATTCTTTCACACTGTGTTTGTAATCTTCACTAACTTCTATTGGAACCAACGGCATATTTTAATGTGCTCTTTTTCATTTAGTCTACGGTGACTTTTTTCTTATCTGCAATAGTTTCCGTGCACTTTCCTTTCTCCTTCTAGTTTTGTGAATAGTACAATTTCATTTTTATTCCTTTATTTTTCATGTACTGTATCTGCTACATTTGTTACATTGTATAAAATAATTATCTTTAAAAAGCGTAACGTCTTATGCAACTGTAATCAATATACAAACTTCCGTCTAACGTCTTGAGAAAAAAGGTTGTTCTGTGACACATCATTTATTTTAAGTGAATTGTCTTGTCCTTTTATTTAAGAAGTACATATCGCTTCTTATTGTATAAATATATAATCTTGCTTGTCATAGGAAGGCGACTCTTCTTTTGGAAGTAATATTCAAATAGTCTCAAGTTAAATGGTAGTATCACTTGATAGTACATGCCTAAGTTTTAAATATGTCCTTTGTAAAATTAAGAATTTACCCGATTCCAAGTATTGTTTCATATTTTGAAATCCTGATTCTTTCACTAATTTTAGATAAAGGATTTATACATGCATATGGTACACGATAACCACATAGTCTGATATATGCTCTTCCTCTGCTTTCTCCCTTAATCTTGATAACCAAAGCTTATATGCAAACGTAGAATGAGCGTGGTGGTATCCATAAAGTAGCTATATATAAACGACAACCCAACGTTTATCTTAGTTTGAAGTGAAATGCTTTCATATTCTAGTCTTCACAGTTATTTTGAAACTTATATTTGGTTCAGCAAAAGAGTCGAAATATGCTCAATGTCATAATTTCCAAACAAAACTACTTCTGTCAGAAAAAATTGCTTTTCGTCAAGCTGTATGCTTTGCTGCTTTGTCTTTTGTCTCTTTAAAAACTATACATTAATGTATTCTCTCTCCATTTTGACATTACCTTTATGGGAACCAAGTTGCTCGATGAGAAGTTGCTCGATTACTGTCACAGTGTATTCGTCTCAGTCTTAATATTCTTTAAACGGTTGTCTCCTAACAGTATCTGCCGGCAACAAGCAATTTATATCACTTAAACTCAATAAATACTTAATCAAAACTGATTAATACATATCAATATAGCATCCGAACATTATGTCTAGTAATAAAATATTAAAATGCATATATATATATATATATATATATATATATATATATATATATATATATATATATATATATATATATATATATATATGTGTGTGTGTGTGTGTGTGTGTGTGTGTATGTGTGTGTCAAGTTGACATTAAAATTTAAATTTGTTTACGAAACTAATTACCTACATACATTTTTAAATACATATTGGAATGCCTTCGTGCAAAGAAAGATTTTAAACCTCTCTATTTCAATAGGATGTGGCTTACTACCAGGACATGGAGAATGGGGCATACATGACTGTCAGATGCGTCAAGGGTTCTAATGAAGAGTGCAACAGAGTTATAGCAAGTATATTAAGATATTAAAATATACAGGTTATGTGCAGCACCTGAGATTACAATTAAAGACCAGAATAGTTTCTTTGAACAGGCGAATTGGTGTAGTGGTTTTTAGAACATGTAGGTTATAGTTTAAATAAAGGTATCAAGCTGTACTGATGTAAAGTCTAAACCTACAAAAGGTCATATAGGCACACACCTATGAATTCATGTTGTTAGACCCTCTAAATGACGCCACTTATTGTTTCTGGAGATCTCTTATATATGGAATAAAAGTCCAGAAATACAACTTCGGATATATCAATTCAAAAGTGTTCTCGATACTATAGTAGTGTTAGGAACAAGCTTAGCACTGCTGAAGAGAATGCCGTAAGGCTGAGATGATTTGTCTATCCAGTAATCTAACTGTTCATAAGCGGATCTATCAAGATGATAGAAGAATGTCACCAACATAGTTTATGTAACCAAATCAACCTTTTGCAATATAATAAACGTTCAAACTGCAACGAGCTCTTCGCGAATACGAACAAGCTAACAGCAAGGAATAATCTACAACACATCCAATAAACTTCTTTCATGTGAACTTGATCCAATTCCGACATGACAGCTGCTTGATTGCTTACATTCAATATTGCCTTCACTAAACAATGTTACCAATACCGGTCTCTCATCTGGGGAAACCGACACTTTATCGTAACGTTTTTAAGAGCTCCTCTTCTGTATCTTAACCTCTCATTCATGTTGAAAATAGTAGAAAAAATTGTAATATGCTAACTTTTATTTCATCTTAATTCAAAAAGTCCTTTTAGTTAATGTACAGTCTCTATATAGCCCTCGAAATAGTAATGAAAATGCCCTTAATAGATTAGTTTACGATGTTTTCTCTACCTTGGATAGGGAAATATTACAGCCCTCAATCTCCTTGACGTGTCTGCGGAATTTTACATAATATACCATGGTATAATACTTAACCTTCTCCAGCCTGTATTCGGTATGCACGATGCAGCCTTACAATCGTTTCTGTCCATCTTAGTCCATATGACACAAATTGTGTCAATAAATATGGCATGCCATTCTTGACAGTATGCTACCAGTACACCAACAAGTAATGAACATGTACAAGGTTGAATATCTGGAACTGAGACTCAGTCTTCTTCCAGATGTTGACTTAAAACACTTATGTATTCCTTAGTACGATAAAGAATGGACTGTTGTAATGCACTCCCAACTGTTTCATCTCAGTACCTACGACAGAAATGACAAAACGTTCAAAACATGGATGCTCGGATCATCATTATAGTACGAAATTATATGCGCCCCTCCCACCCTGTTACTTTCACAGGCAACATGTTTGTTCTAGAATCGAACACAATCATACGCATCTTAAGCTAACCAATCGTCTGTCTCTCTGATTCCCGTTGTTCTCACTTAAAATGAAGCCATACGGCAACGTTCCTTTGTGTATCAGGGCAAAGTTACAAGAAACTAATTTCGCATAGATCTTATAAAAAAGGCAATTGTGACCTTAATGAATAGTGCTCTTAAAATACACCGCTTTGGACTATAAGAAGTGACGAATACTTAATATTGTTTACTTCAGTAATAATTGTCAGCATGTTTTCTGCTCTGGAATTTCATATTACTTGTTTTTGAAGTCTTGTTGATGTGTATGATATTGTGCGTTGTAATTTTGTCAACAGCTTAAAACTGCATTGTTATTATTTTTGTTGGTTTAATTATTATTATTATTATTATTATTATTATTATTATTATTATTATTATTATTATTATTATTATTATTATTATTATTTGCATCAGATAACATATTACTATCGAAAAGGATTTTAATTGATCAGTAAGTTGCTTCTAGTTTCCTATAAGTCTAAGACTTTTACGCTTTCTTTGTGTTAGCACCTTCTCTTTGTAGTTAGATGTTATGAATATGAACATTATCTCATTGGAGTAAACCTAGTTTTTTCTTTTCAACTAGAAATATCACTGCGTATAATGTTTTGAAGTTAAGAGATATTAAATTCAAAGGACGTGGGAATCCGATCTGACTCATCGATTATATTATATACATGTTCTTTTGCGCAATTACTTAGAATGGAAACATACGAATTGGAGACAGTAATTATGATCTTCAGCCAGCGGTTACTGAAGCTACTTCAAGAGACTTGCTGGAAGTTAAAGGTATTCTTGGAACACGATATGTACTTCAGGACCATGCAACTAATTCTGTGGAAAATAAAGGTATATATATATATATATATATATATATATATATATATATATATATATATATATATATATATATATATATATATATATATATATATATATATATATATATATATATATTTGTGTGTGTATTTGTGTGTGTGTCCGTATGTTTGTGTGTGTGTAAATGTGTGTATGTCTGGTTTCTTTACAGAAAACAAGTACAGTGATACTGTTGGAAAAATCAATAAGGTTACATTTGACAAATGATTGTATTTTGGCTATATATTCCAATGTTATAATTAATATTTAACAATTAGCAGTATATGTTGCTCCAGTTAAGGTGTAATGGCATTTGTTCTATCTTGATTGATAAGGATAAACACATCAGAAGAAATTGCAGATACAGCAATCTGATTAAAACCTTTGTTTCCCCTATACATAAGATACAACTTCGTCTGTAGATAGAGAACAATGATTTAACACAGACACTTTACTTACGCTTATTTCTATCTGTCAATTGTTTGATAAAGAATTTTTCATCTTGCAGAAGCAGCAATTGTCAATAATAGAAACGGAGACAATGAATTTCTAGCTCTACTCCGAAATTTGAATAGACCACAAAAGCAAAACCACGTTCTTCCTGCAGATGATTCTTTATCATCACTAAATGTACCTGATTCACAAAATAGGCGGCCAAAGGGTGAGAAAATGTAGAGTTGATAACAAATCGAGACTGTGTTATATTGTCGAGTTTATATTAATACAAGATTGCTGTTCTTAAACATTGTCTACCTTTTAATAATATATTGATTTATAAAAGAATATAACAAAAGTACATCATTATATTTTATATAAAGATTCAGAAATAATACAGAATAAAGACAATATATATTACCATATTCTTCGAGTTTGTAAAATGAATATTTCATATTTCATATTATATCCGTAGATAAATCACACCGTTCAAAGGCAAACTACTACGTGGAAGTCGCTGTGCTGATAGACTCGGGATTATATAACTTGTAAGTGATCGCGTTGCATTCAAAATAGATAACTATTATTTTAATTATATATCAGACATTATAATTTCAATATTTGGCTATCAATAACTACTTGATAAATTTTAGCCTACGCAGTTACACTTTACTTTTTTATGTTGTTAGAAGCCTCTGGTCTCAAACTAAGTATGGGCGTGTAATAGCTCTCCTTGCATAAACGAATCTATGCATATTCATTTATATATTATTATATGATCACCTATATATATATATATATATATATATATATATATATATATATATATATATATATATATATATATATATATATATATATATATATATATATATATATATAGATGCAATAAACTGACGAAGAACAGTACGAAACTAGTAACTAACTAGCCTAAGCGCTTTCGACTCTTAATGAGTCTTTTTCCATATCTGAGTAGGTCATCATGGTTTGTTTGTTTGGCCCTTTGGATTGCCTCCGCAATCAGGTCTTTGTCGTAGCCTCGTTAAATTAAATGTTTAGCCAGCTCTTTAGACCTTTCTAGGAATCTTTTATCGTCGAAACAAATTATGCGTATCCTCAGTGCCTGGCTATATGGAATGTTCCTAATGCACTGTTTTGGATGACAGCTGGTTGGGAGGAGATACTGGGAGGCAATCCAAAGGGCCAAACAAACAAACCGTGATGACCTACTCAGATATGGACAGAAAGAAAAGGTTGATAGGATACCATTTATTCTAATTATCACCCAGACAATTCTAAAGTAGGTAAAATCATCGCAAACCACTGGCCAACCGTGCAATCGTCAGACATACTAAACCTAATACTTCCGAACAAACCTGTAATAGCTTACCGGAGACCAAAAAAAGGACATCCTAGTCAGGGCAAAGCAAACGCCAATAGCTAGTCAAAACCAACCTAGTCAATCTGGACCCTGTGGCGATAAAAGATGCAAAACGTGTCAACATTTGATAGAGACCAAGACATTCACTAGCACGGTGACTAAAGAAAAACTAAACATACATGGTCCAAACAAAACGTGCAAAACAGAGAATGTGATTTATCTCATCACATGTAAGATCTGTGGCCTTCAATACGTCGGATAAACTGAAAAGCTACACAAAAGGATAAACCTTCATAGATCTGATTGGATGACAAAAAGCTGTACAGAAGCCCGGTCGCAGAACACTTCTCCTCCCCTGGCCACACTTTCAGTGATATAATACTTATCGCTATTGCTAACAACCACAGCTGGAGTTCCGAAACCAGGAAGGAAAAGGAATCATACTGGATACGCCGCCTTAGAACATTGAAACCAAGCGGTCTAAACCAAGAATACTAGAAAACGAAAACTATGCACTAGTAGAATTTAACATTTTCTAAATCTTATTATCCTTCAATTTTTACTATAAGCCTAACCGGTATAGAATCAAATATCCGGGATATAATCTGCGTTACATAAATGTACAAAAAGTAAAAATAGATGTCGCTTTGGCTTGTAGACTTTTAGGGAATTATACACCGTTTTCAGTTTCCGCAACTGGTCTATACAAGCTGGTTGTATTTATAGTTTGAGCACATGTTAAGACAGCCATGTAGAGGTTTACAAACACAACGTTTTTGTGTTTATTTGTTTGTCGTATATATGTTTTGTATTTGCCTTTGAAAAAGACTCATTAAGAGTCGAAAACGCTTAGGCTAGTTAGTTACTAGATTCGTACTGTTCGTCGTCAGTTTATTGCATTAATTTTAATCATTGCCTGACACACGTGATCCGTTGGTGGATCCAGTACGCTTGAAAGGGTTGTTATTCGCCATATGATTTGTATTCAATATATATATATATATATATATATATATATATATATATATATATATATATATATATATATATATATATATATATATATATATATATATATTAGTACGTTTCTATTTCCTGTCCAACTATTAATAGTTTTTCTTTGTCAGTTCAGGGAAACGAAAGTTTATTGAAGTGTGTTTCCAAAATTAGGGCGTCAATGACAATAAAGCTGAAGAGCCTTGTTTATATGTTACAAATCTCTGTCTACATCTTGGTTCTAATATGAATTAGCTAAGATCTCTGATGTTAACGAATATCAACATTTTGGGGAATTTAGTATGCTACAGTTTGCAAATTCTTTATCTGTTTATGATTTGGAAATCTGACAATTAAAACTTTATACTTTCGAGACTATGTATTCTCGCTAATTAGAAGTTATGAAATTCGAAGAGAAGATGCAGACAAAGGAAATAATTTATGAGGATTGTCGAGGTAAAACTGCTAGTGTTGTCATTTTCCTGAGAAAGAGCATTTTTCAAAATCAGTTGCATTCGTTGTACGTCTTCTCGCTACAAGACATATACATATACATAATCACACAGATAAAATATTTATATCATTACAACTTCCAGATTTTCATCGTTGGTACGAACATTAAATCTCCTTACGAAAAGGAAAAAAGTGGAAGCAAAGATAAAGGAAGTATACTCACATATTTTAAATGGTGTAAGTAATTTATTCTCCACTGGTGAACATGTTAAGAGGCATTTAAATTCAATAATACAATTTAAATTTCAAAATGGAACGATACCTGATTCAGATTTAGCTCCTAAACAGTGAAGATTTTCTAGTCACTTTGATGGATTTCACTTGGTTGTATTGCTGTAAACATATTCATTCAAATAGTATTATCATAACCTTATCATATGTAATTACTGAGAACAAAATAGCATGTAGCCCTTCTGTAAGCAGTTGTTAACATTCTTGCCTCCTCTGTATACAGGTTACTCTGTAAAATGTTCAAATCTTCAGTATTAATATTACTCTGATCTTTATACTGTGGCCACCTCTATGGGAAACCCAAGTTATTGGCATTAGTAGTGACTGGTGTAAAGAAGTTTAGTCTTTCTTAAGAAAATTTACAATAATGAGTTATGACAAATATTTATTTATTATAAATAATTATTTTCTTACTCACTTTGTCCTTTTCATTAAATACATTTTCATCCTCTTAGAATAAAGGTAAAAGAAGAAACGTGTATAAATGTTCATGTTGCTATCACAAATTATAAACACCTTGAAATAATGTAATTGCATTTGTTTCACAGATAGACCTGCGCTACCAACAAATAGAAGATCCTAGAATATCAATCACTGTCACCCTTTCTAAATTTATATTTTTTCAGGTAAGAAATTTTATGAACATGGAAATCTGTTAAGTCCTTGATTGCTTTCAGTAGAGTGTAGTTTTGTCCGACAATATGTGCTTCAAACTATCCATGCCTTTTTCATTGTTAATGCCATAATATCAATAATTTCCTGTCATCAAGAAAGTCAGTACGTCAAATATCTAAGCCTGAATTGCAATGGTTCACAGGGCAATAATTCGTTCTTTATCATCTCTATACATTTATTATAAACGTTTAACTAAACAACATGTAAATCCTGCCCAGATTGTCAGTCATGCGGAGATACGGTATTTCCTGAGAGAGAGAGAGAGAGAGAGAGAGAGAGAGAGAGAGAGAGAGAGAGAGAGAGAGAGAGAGAGACAGACAGACAGACAGACAGACAGACAGACAGAGACAGAGACAGAGAGAAGGAGGGAGGGAGAGAGAAGGGGGAAACGAAAGAGTCAGATTCATGGAATAGTATTTGCCAGATAAGATGTAGCTTCGCTTATGAGAAAGTTGTACCCTCTTTTTCCACAATTATGCATCCTTTAAGATCAAACCGATGATATGTAACATGATGTCATGTCTTTATGTTAATTAATATACATAAGACAAACCTGGTTTACTTTTGGAGCATAAAACACAACAGTCGAAATTAGGATAAATAATAAAAACCATTACATATTTGGTATAGATTTCAGTACATACTAAAACCAGATATTATGCAAGAATTATGAGAATAACGATAACAACCAAAGTTAATATAGCTAGCTGTATATTTATAATTAATTATGACCATTATAAAATAAAAGTAGTACTAAAAAGTTTCGTATTGCGTTATTTACATCTGTATCCATTTATAACTTTTGGTTTATGTCAGTGATTAGTTTGTGCGTTTCGTATTTGATACGTAGATGGCGTAGGATAGAATAATAGGTGTTGTCACGTTTGTACTAATAAACCTATTTATGTTATTGGAGTTCTTTATGGCTGGCTAGGTATTTAAGCACTACGACGAAGATTACATGGTTATGTATTGTAAAATGTTGAGTTGAGAAATAAAGCTTTGTTACGTGGACTTATATTGATGGATGTTTGCGTAAGAGACTGTGATGAAGGAGAGAAGTGCGAATTAAATCATTCATAATTCAAATACGTTCATAATTCTTATTGTATATGTTCTTGTGCTAATATCAGTCTATAGAAGTGTTTAATTTGTGTTAGATAACATTTTAGATGAGACATTTGTTTGACCTATTCTTCAGAATTACAAAGTGTTCACTTGACCAAAAAGCTATTCTGGTAATATTGTTAATTTATTCAACGAAATTTCTGCACAATAACATTGCTATACATGAAAAATGTTCACCAGTATATTCGAGGATCTGGAATTCATTGCAAAACTCAATATTTTGGATTTGTGTGTAACTGATTTGATTTCAAAGTACTGTAAGTTCCTCTTAAAATGTTTTTGTTTTAATTTAGAAATTTTTTTTGAAGTTTTAGAACACTTGTTTATTTTGACTATTTATACTACTTAGTTTATGATGATAGAGTCGTAACAATTGTAAACATTAAACCAGCTATTACTCAGTCCAGTGCGCCCTACTCCAATCCTTAGAGAGCCTAAGGCACCTACAAAAGTGATTACTGGCGGAAATAATAGTTTACTGTATTCTAGTTTCCCAGTGAAAGTGTTACTGTCAGCGCGAAATTATTAGTGATTATTATTATTATTACTGATACTCCTCTCTGTGGATACAGTATCAATCAGAGCATAAAATATAACCAATTAATACTTACTTGCGTCAAATTATATAGGGCAATACTTACTAATACCTACCTGACAGATACTAACATATGCAATGGTAAAAAAAGTGCTGCGTAAAAACACATTCTGGACTACTGCGTTATACGTTTCGATAGTGTTCACTGATGCAAATATGTTGGTAGTCAGTACCGAATTAAATTGTAAAATATAATCATCTGATGTGTCAGTTAGAACACGTGTAAGCAAGGCTGTATAACGTGTTATTAGCGTGGTAAAGTTTGTATATAAAACGTAATGTAAAAATGTTTAGAGTCATATAAAATATATCTTACTTTGCATTGAAGGCTGGAAAATGTCATTAAAAATGGAAATTTGGAAGATTTTCTTGGCTTCATTCAACCAAATACTTTTGATTCTATTTTAATGTATTGATTATTATCGCTATTTAACGCCAATGTACATGTCCATACAAAAATCAAATAACATTATTTTTTTTAATTTATTTATTTGTTTATTTATTTTAGAGCTGACTACTCAGAACATTACTTTTCTTGTACGGAAACAAACTATTTAATATTATCATCACTGTGACTTTCTGAGCATGATGCGATGATCAAATGAATCGTACTCATATGTGATAAGTGCTAATACAGATATCACATGTTTGTTTCTAACACATAGTGGATATACTGAGGAATTTATTTGTGTCTAATTAATGATATTTAAATACAGTTTAAAATAGCTTACTTGTTCAACAGTCTCTCTCCCTCTCTCTCTCTCTCTCTCTCTCTCTCTCTCTCTCTCTCTCTCTCTCTCTCTCTCTCTCTCTCTCTCTCTCTCTCTCTCTCTCTCTCTCTCTCTCTCTCATCGTGTATATGATGTATTTTCTATAGTTAGATTGGCATTTATTCGGTAAACATAGGACGACCATATGTAAACTAGCTGTACGATGCTCCCTAACTTCCAACTACACATATACAGGAAAATAAATAACAAAAAACATTTTCTTTTTCTCCTCTTTTATCGATTATTCGCGTAGACGGAGATTGATTTTTAACTTTTACTATATTGTTCCTTATTTTACTTAAAGCGGGAAGGCTTATTTCCACACAAGCGTTCTAAAGTGATGACAATTAATGGGACAACATACATTGAAGCTCTGCATTATCTTGAAGATCTGTACTACTGGGATTATAAGGATACTATCCAATTCGACCAAGCAATTCTCTTCACAAGGTAAGTCTATGAACACAAGATATAACTCCTAGTTTCCGAACACGAAATACTATATGCAGATTACGCATAAGTTGCGGAACAAACGCTTTTCTAATGAATTCACGAATTATCAACAAATATGAGTTGAATATCATGGAGTAGTTTGAAATTATTTGCGACAAATTTGCTTTTTAATTTTCAATATCGTCTAAAGAACTTGTACACTGGTGGGAAGGCAATTGAGTAAGATTCCATATTTAATATAACCTTGTTCCTTAAAAGATGTAACAAACTATTGCTACTTCTTTTTAGGATACACATTCAAATCGTATTCTTAATTTAGTTTAAGTTTAATTTTTTGTACTTAAAATTTTGCGACATGTTTCTAAACTTATTGGATTTATTAAGAATACAGTCAAAGGTATTTATGTTATGTTTCTTAGAGGTTCTATAATTTTTTCAAATCGTAAAATAAAGATTTCATTCACAAAGTATTTACTGACATAGACTAAATGTCGGAGAAACTGAGAAGCTACACAAAAGGATAAACCTTCATAGATCTGATTGGATGACAAAAAAGCTGTACAGAAGCCCGGTCACAGAACACTTCTCCTCCCCTGGCCACACTTTCAGTGATATAACACCTATCGTTATTGCTAACAACCACAGCTGGAGTTCCGAAACCAGGAAGGAAAAGGAATCATACTGGATACGCCGCCTTAGAACATTGAAACCAAGCGGTCTAAATCAAGAAGACTAAAAAAAGAAAACTATGCACTAGTAGAAATTAATTTTTTCTAAATCTTCTTAGTATCCTTCAATGTTTACTATAAGAATAACCGGTATAGACTCAAATATCCGGGATATAATCTGCGTTACATAAATGTACATAAAAGTAAAAATAGATGTCGCTTTGGCCTGCAGACTTTTAGGGAATTATACCGTTTTCAGTATCTGCAACAACTCTATACAAGCTGGTTGTATTTATAGTTTTACCTCATGTGGAGACAGCCATGTAGAGGTTTACAAACACAACGTTTTTGTGTTTATTTGTTTGTCTTATATATGTTTTGTATTTGCCTTTGAAAAAGACTCATTAAGAGTCGAAAGCGCTCAGGCTAGTTAGTTACTAGTTTCGCACTGTTCGTGATCAGTTTATTGCATCTATTTTAATCAATCCCTGACACACGTAATCCCTTGGTGGATCCAGTCCGCTTGAAAGGGTTGTTATTCGCCATGTGATATTTATTCTTTATATATATATATATATATATATATATATATATATATATATATATATATATATATATATATATATATAGTTTAATTTTTTTAGATTCCTACATACCCATCCTAAGTTTGAGACCAGTGCAAAAAGAAACAAACATTTTTCTTTACCTCTTTATTGCGATGAAACTAAGTAAAATTAGCTTCACCATATCAGCAAGGTAGAGGCATATGCTTTTTTCTGTAGTTGCTTAAATTTGTGCTGTCCAACCTTGAAAAGAATTGAGTCGAACACGTCTAGACAGTTCCTTTGTATTGCTGACACCAATTTGTCAACTCTCTATCTCTTCAACAAACACACATATGCGCACACACACATTTTATATGAACGTCATGCATGACTTACACATGAATTTAACATATCTAATTCGAACGGTCGTAATGAAGAAACGTATATTTCTCCGCCAAATAATGTGTTGAAATTTAAATTGTGGATTACCTTTTATGACCTGCAACTCTAATTGACATTTATTGGATTAAAGGTACGCGACTATAAATTTCGTTTCATGTCGGATAGTTGCATTGCACGTGGTTTTCTCATATAGCAAACATTGTCATAAATACCGAAGAATAAGCTAAACTTTGTCTTAACTCACCCAAATCATCTCTTAGACTAACATGTTTCATTTTTTTTTAATTAGAAGCTGTATAATTTTAATTCGGTTTCTCAAAATGTTTATCAAATATCCAGCTACAAATTGCAAGGCTTTCTTTCAAGTTCTCACTTAAAATAACATATTATACATGTGCACATAATGACTATTTTTATTTTAAGCCACGACATGTATGCAAATTCCAATACAAATAATAATATTCGGGGTAAGTAAATTTAGTAAGTCTCTCTCTCTCTCTCTCTCTCTCTCTCTCTCTCTCTCTCTCTCTCTCTCTCTCTCTCTCTCTCTCTCTCTCTCTCTCTCTCTCTCTCTGTTGTAGCCAATAACTTGTCATATAAATTATTGATAAGTTCACAGCATGCAAGTGACATATATTTTAGTTTAGAGTCTGTATTTCATCATATGATGGCATAATGAAGACGCCTCCAGTAGATTTATAAGTTTTTATAATTCTTGACATTTAAAGTTCAATGGGGGTTTTTTTTCGACTTAGCCAAACGTTCGGTTATTGATTCTGCTGGTTGTGTTTTCTCGTTTTTACGTACATTTGTCCTTCTCCAAAAAAATACTATTTAGAAGTCATAATTGTCAATATATGTTAGCCTCTACATTTTTGCATAAGGACATGCAGTATTACATGAAGAGACGATCTCCTAATGTTATAAAACAATTCGATTTTTCGAGACAGCCAATGGTTTCGTATAACAGGTCTTACTGTCGTATGTATGTATGTATGTATGTATGTATGTATGTATGTATGTATGTATGTATGTATGTATGTATGTATGTATGTATGTATGTATGTATGTATGTATGTATGTATGTATGTATGTATGCATGTATGTACGTATGTACGTATGTACGCATTTATATATATACGGTGATCTTATAGCCAGCATGATCATTTCAGTAGGGTAGTATTTTGATTGGCCTTGATTTTGGGATCTGACTGAACATAATGATTCCAACGAGACTGAATTTAAAATTAAATAAAATAAAGTCATGTGATATTCATTATAACTTCGTAACTTATGACACAGTTAATCTCATACTCATGATTTGGATGCAGCTGAAAAGCACATCACATTGAACTGCCTCTTTCACAAATCTGTAAAAGCTAAGTGGACTACACAAATATCGTATTTGTAATTAGATTGTTTCTATACACAGGCATATCTGCCTTGATTTATGTATCAGAAGGAACAACTGAAACTAAGATGTGTTGATATTAGTGGTTCGTTCATGCAGGTGTCAAAAGCAGATAGGGACAAAGAATGTGTGTAGTTTTACTTTTATTGTCTAGAATTTGCAGTTTAAATTACATTGTCTAGAATTCGCAGTTTTAATTATCATTAACGCAACCTTATTGTAACTAATATATCTGTCCACTATGCCTACGAGGTTGTTTTATAAGAGAGCCTGTAAAGTGAGGATTAACAGTATATGTGTATATATATATATATATATATATATATATATATATATATATATATATATATATATATATATATATATATATATATATATATATACTTTTTAGTTATTAGCTTGATATTAAAGAGACTGCCTGAACTGTACACAAATCTGAACGTTTCGCCTTGAGACTTGGTAAAATTCCAATTCTAATGCTTTGTTTTCAATTTTCAATGATCAACATATTTCCGGGTTTTCTTTTATTTCTGTGCAAGATTTTGTATTTAAACGTAGCTGACAAATTGTATCAGTTTGTTTGATACGTGAGTATGCAGACTGTCAACTATTAACTTAACTTACACAAGTATCCAGATTAGCTTCAGATTCAGCTTCAGTATATATATATATATATATATATATATATATATATATATATATATATATATATCCTCTTCATTCATATCACCTCTCTCTCTCTCTCTCTCTCTCTCTCTCTCCAATTTATTAAATTTTCTATTTTTGCAATATATTATTTAATCAATTTCCAATTATGCATATATTTGTAAATGAAGGGTGAACGATTTGATATAAGTCATGAAGCGTTTTTCGCCGACTACACTGACTTACATTTATTCAGCGTTATTATATGCATATAGAAACACAGTAGCGGGAATATCTAGACATCATAACTTTATTGCAACCCTAGATAAATACAAAATGAAGTGCAATATTTCTACAAAACTCTAGAGCAGAACTTTGTCCATGCTCGCAACTATTAATTCGGGCATTAATCATGATTGCTACAGATTGGGCCACTGATCTTTTAAAGTGAATAGACTGTTAAAAATTGGTATTTACTAGTGTCATAATCTATAACACTTTTGTATCAGGTAATTTGTAATTTATTGTCATAGTCTCAAGCAGTTTTTCAGGTCTGACAACATTAAATGTCCGTATAGTGAAGCTTTAAGATCTTTTTGCTTATGCTACAAAATGATAGTCGATCAAATCTGAGTGAATAAGTGATAGGGTTAGAAACTTTGAGACTGAAATTATATATAGTATATAAACAATATTTTGGCAGTATCAATGGATATTCTGGTAACCTGTTGTGTTTACGTAACCAGTTTTGTATAGCTTTCAAGTTATCAAATCTAGTTACATAGTACATTGGGTGTAATGATGGCTTAGTCTGTTTTATGTAATTAATATAATTTGCCCCGTCAGTATCAATGCATCTGAAAACATGTATTGTTTGCCTTCATAAAATATAAGTATTAAATCTTGCCGACTTTTCTTTCTTCCTTCAGGTGTTTCCACTACGAATGGTGTGTGTGTTACAGGAGAGAGAACTGCTATTGTAGAGGCAAATGATTATTCACTGACGGTTAGGTCAGCAGCACATGAACTGGCACACGCGTAAGTCTCATCATGACACCATATTTGTCTCCTGCATTACATTTACTAAATTAGCACTCATGCTAAAATTAAAATTCATTTTGATGATTTTATGGAATGACAAGAGGCTTTTATTTTGGAAAATAAATTATTAATATTACTTGCTAGTGGTGGTATATCGCAGTATCAATGCACGTTTATAGCAGAAAATTATCCACTGACAATAATCAGTACTTGGATATTTCTTTAGAAGATTGTCGTGTTTGTCTTGTGATACTATTGCTATCGCAAACGAGTATCATTTTGTTTGCTGAATAACTTTCTTTCGCTTACAGTGTGTGTGTGTGTGTGTGTGTGTGTGTGTGTGTGTGTGATTCTGATTGCGAAGGCTGCGTTGAATTAGATTTGTAGTTATGCGCTTACTCTGCTTTGTTATTTCTAGCCTTGGTGCAGTCCACGATGGCGAGGAGCAAGCCAAAGACTGTAAAGCTGAGGATTTGTTTCTAATGACTCCAAGGATAAAACACCCTGACCCAAGCATTCCATACACAAGAAACCCCTGGATTTTCTCTAACTGCTCAATCAGATCGTTCACGAAGATACTGATCACCAAGTATATACAATTTAAATAGGGACACAAAGCGTTATATAGCTGCACTTGTATCAAATTTTCCTTGATACCTGTGATTTACTTTACCAGAAGTTTAAAAGGAACGTAATTGTACGCATCCATTTTAGAAGTACCGGCCAGTTTGGAAAACTCGAGAATTAAGAAGCAAAGCCAATATAATGAACAAAAGACAAACTGAACTCTGATAAAAGATATATTTCTATTGATGTCATCCTTTGTATATAAGTACCCATTTAATCCAGAATATATATAGGTAGTTACATTTCTATATTTCATATCAATTGATGTGTCTGTCACAGAAGGCAATCAAATTTCGTATTTCAGAGACTGCGTACACGATCCGGGTAAGGTTTACAACGAGAAAGAATGGAATGAGTTTATGATGAAACATCTAGGAGAGGTGTACTCGCTTAATGAGCAGTGTGAACTAATTCATGGGCCGAGGTCTCTATTCTGTGAGGTACGTACAGTGTGTGTATGCATGCGTCTTTCGAATGTCTTGGTCATCTACTCATATCACCACCACCACCTCCCTCCCCCCCCCCTCTCTCTCTCTCTCTCTCTCTCTCTCTCTCTCTCTCTCTCTCTCTCTCTCTCTCTCTCTGATTCAATTTCAGTTAAGATTCGTCTTTGTCGTATGTTATTTGAAACACAGAACACGATAAGCTATATCTACATTCATTTCAGCACAATTTAAGCTATATAACCCAGAGTGAGAATATGGTAGGTAGTACAAGCGGAAACCATTTTGCTAAATGTGTAAGACGATAAAGACCTAAATATTTAAGAAAGTATGTACTGCAGTAACAGATTTCTTAAACAGAAAAGGTTGATAATAAAGATGGTAAACAAAATATTCAATGAAGATAAAAATGTAAATAAAATAAATATTAGCGATAAAAGTATCAAATTATATATATATATATATATATATATATATATATATATATATATATATATATATATATATATATATATATATATATATATCAAGGCATGTATAATCGTTTTGTTGAGATAATTCGACTTCTCTTGTTCTATATTTTGGTTTGGTGTCTGTTTACCATTTATTATCATTGGTTCTCAGTTTCAAACTTTAGAATGTCGTATGATTCAGCATAAAATCTTTTTTATCAAAAGGAGTTTCAAGGAGTTTCTTAGCAAAACAAAAAAAGATTGAATATTGTTTGGCCAAATATATAACCTAATTGGAATAAGAAACTGTCCAGTTGTGCTTGAAAACGCATCTGTCAGGGAAGCTTTCACATCCATGCTCAAGAGACAGACCTTTATTCCTTGTTTCACCATTTTGAAAGGTATGAAAATCCTAAAGACCTAATCTCTACGATACATCAGATGAGAGAATTGGAAGCAGTTATCAAATTTCAAGCTGACGGTCTCTGAATATGCTCTGATAAAAACACATTTTCGCTACATGAGAATATTGAATTCATTTGTACAGAGCCAGAACATGCAGCTTTGGGACAAACAAAACAGCGCATATTCCATAAGTAATAACACAGAGAACTCCAAAGCATGGATTTTTCACAGAAGAAACGAAAACGTAAACGAATAGAAAAATTGCACAGGAAACAACATTCGGCAAATCGTAATGTCAATGCTGTCATAAATCTATCATCGGTTACGTTTACTGACTCTGGTGTTAGACTTCCCTTCAATGGTCTCAACTTATGTCTTATTTCCCAAAGTGTATGATGTATTGAAATTAAGACTCCGCGAGTTTTACACAGAGAATGAGACTCAATGAATAATTTAGCAGTGATCATGGAAAATCCAATATTGGAGGCGATGAAGGATTGAAAAACTGCGTTCATATAGCCAAAATACAACGGTCCATCTCAAAACTATCATACAACACTCTTCGTCAATACGTTCCTTATATACCGACATCCGAGAAATGAAGGTATTTCCAGCCTGCAAGGAAGCATAGGACCGTAGACCTGATAGTTGTCCACTTTTATCTGGAATAGAGGCTCCGAGTTGCCCAGTGGTCTAAAGCGCTGTCCATTACGGATCACTGCCATCTTACCGCTGTCTGCGTGAGTTCGAGTCTAGGATTTGGCAAATGTGGATATGTGAGGAAGCTTGCCAGTAGCTTCTCGTGGGTCGTTGGTTCTTTCCGGGTTTTCCTGGTTTCTTCCTCCACCATTAATACTGGCCTCCATGTATAGCCTACCGTGTGCTGAAAAAATGGCGTTAACCTTCAGAACAACAACAACAACATCTGGTGAATATCGTAACGCTTGTTCTTAAGTGAAACAGTTTTGAACTCAGCACCAATGCTTATTACAAATAACTGGAACTGCGACGGATATTTCAATGGTACCTTTATGTGTCAATATTTCATTTTGGTTGTGTTTCTTTCTGTTAGATTCGTAACAGAACGCACTCATAAAGAAAACTATTGGATATTATAATTGGGGTTATAGTTAGTAGTAGTAGTAGAAGTAGTAGTAGTAGTAGTAGTGTTATTATTATTATTTTTATCAATATTATTATTATCATTATCATTATCATTATTATTACTATTATTAATATTATTATTATTATTATTATTATTATTATTATTATTATTATTATTATTATTATTATTATTTCACTCTTGTAACTTATACCGCTATGCCGTGTTATTTTTACATATTTTTAGTACCTCCTTGTATAGGTTTACCGGGAGATTATTGATATTGTACATATGTGGATGACGTTAATTTGTGGCAACGCTTGATCTCTATTGTTCCCAGACTGCAATTAGGTCACGACTTTTCGATTCAATGAGTGATATGCTGTATGCACAATAATGTTCCCTTGGTTTTATTATACAACTTTCTTGGAATGATTGCAGAATAACATAGAAATGTAATTTGCCCATTTTAGGATCCTTTATCAATTGTTTTTTCCTGTTTTATTCTTTTTGCCAATCTTTTAAATTTGTATATTCATGTGGGAGGCAACAATTTATTTTGGCTGTTGTGTGTATAGTAATAGTTTTGTAGATTAAATTATTTCTGAGCATGACGTAGAGATAGCTTAGCAAGAAACGTTGGGAAACTATTGTGTGTGTGCGTGTGCGTGAGTGTGTGTACATGTGCCATCACACATGTACATCGAACACTCCAGTCAGTTCACTGAAAGTCAATCATATTTTTAGAAACTGTGAATAACCTATGCTTACTTTTCTTCGTATGTCATTTCCATGTTAATGCCTGGACATAGCAAAATATTCTCGCTGCTTATGAACGTATAAGTAAAATGTTGGATTTGAAGATTGTAGAAAATAAGTATAAAAACTAATGAACTATGTTAGGATTACCTATATGTTGCTACAGTTGAATCCTAATACGACAAAATGTATTTCGAATCCAGAGTATGACCGTTTTAAGCAGAAATACTTGGAAAAACAGATCACAACATCACCATAGTTCATCATTTACTAAATTGATTATTATAAATATTAATCTCAACATTCATTCATTAGCGATCGATATGGGCTGAGATGGGATGTAGGACCGAAGTTTAGTTACCTAATGAAATATAATGATTTTTTAAAACAAAGTTCATATATTCTGCTGTTAAACTTTTTTTATTAATACTATGAGCATTATAATCTTACTACTGTTGACATTTACTTGCTATTATTAAATTTCTATGTTTACTTCATTGCGACATTGGCTTTATTTATTTTCTGTATATTACTGTTTTGCTCAGAATCATGAAACTTAGTATAGTATGCACCATGACGAGAGACATAATCTATTGGGTCAATGGGATCCGTACTTTCCACTTAACTGACTTTGCTTATATTTTGATATTATGATTGAATCTTTAAGTTATATAATTGTGTACGTACCTATTAGTACTGCATACATTATTTTACTCCTCAATGACATTAAAGACTAATCAAATCACGTGACTTTAATCCCTCACTATAATGTTTTCTTGGGAACAGGTTGTGACTGCGTAATAGTTATGATTTAGATACCAGTCATCATTTAGAGAGAGAGAACGGTACCTTTGTGAAAAGAACTCAACCAAATAGTTTTATACAAGTCTTCACCTGTACCAAACTACCCCTACGGTAACATAGACATAAAAAGCTCCTCTTCAGCATTTAAGCAAAAACTGTTAATAGATGTATTTTGTTATTATTATAAGGTCGACTGTTTTTTTTTTATAAACAGAGATACATTTATATAACTGATGCAAATAGAGAATACTCTAAGTCATGATTCATTTCAAAATTAAAAGGACAAAATAATGTCTTTCAGTGAGAGTTCTTCTGCATTGAAGTGTTTACAAAACTGTTTTACGTTTACTATAATAGATCATTATCCCTTCAAATTTTTCCTGTCATCAGCTTTGATCTTTAGTTAGTGAGCACTTAGCCATGACATATTATGTATGTGATTTTGTTATGCCTATTTTAAATCAACACGCATTAGCAAAGAATACTGACATAGGGTGATACGAAAAAATGTAATAGATTTTTGAAGTCTAAAAATTATATGTACATTTTTTCGTATATGTGGTGTTCATATTACATGAGGGTATAATTGAACATTTACTACAACAGTTTTGGAAATTTATCTGATAATTTTGCTATGAATCTTTTCTTTCGTTAATTTTACCTTGCACAAAATTGTCTGAAGTAATATTTCACGCTGTACTAAGATGCTTTAGTGCTACTGAGACAGGGTGCGCTGGAATGAGGACGCTGTCATCTGCTTTGACATAATAATTACATGTATATTACCACCAAATCTATATTGAAGACATAGTAATCCTCAAAGCTACCTCTGAAATTATGCTGTTATTGACAGTGAAAATCAGTGACACTAATTGTCTTCTTCTAATGAAACTATTTATTTCCCGCATGTCATTTGCACCTTAAGATATTGTTGTTGTAATTTGCGTAGTGTTATCTATTTTACGTTTAATCAAATCTCTCACCCAATGACTGTTTTGTCTGTTGTTGTATCACATGTTTCACTGCATTGTGTTTCTACTTTAGGGAAATAATTCGTCCTATTATTCAATGTCTGGCTCTAGGTTTTATTACTATTATTATTATTATTATTATTATTATTATTATTATTATTATTATTATTATTATTATTATTATTATTATTATTATTATTATTATATGGAAGAGGAAATTTTACCTATTCACACATAAATTAAATAATGTTATGGACTTCATGATTCCTTGAAATCTTTATGAACCAAGTCTACAAGTTTTGAAACTAGTTTTTCTGTCTCTAGCTTCAAAAGACATTCACAGTCTCTTATATGCAGATTTTTAAGGGTTTTGTGTCCATCTGGGTCCATTTTCTTTTACAGACGAATAGTACTGACGTTTGTCGTTTTATGACCTGCACGGATCCAAAAACTGGCAAATGCTTTCAGAGATATTTTGGTGCAGCTAGAGGAACCAAATGTGGAGAAAATATGGTAGGCTCTCTCCAACTCTCAGTGTCTCTCTTTTTCTGTCTCTCCGCCCCTATCACGCACTAGATCACTCGATCCTGATACGACTGGATTCAAAAGCTTTAACAAACTCAATTATCAGACGATATTTAGAAAGAAAAGGATATTATATACGCAACATAATGTCTTAATTTTTAGGCAGAATCTGATTAAATTTGAGAAAACGGTGTTTTACAATAAATAGGTGGCTATATTACTGAATAATCTTCATGCATGCGTATTTCTTACAAATGAAGAAATAGCGATCGTATTTTACTAAAGGAAAGTGATATTCTTAACGTGAACAAAAATATCCCACATTTTGAATCGAAATACATATCAAATATGATTTCTAAATGTCAACATGAAGACGCACTCCCTGATCTTCTTAAACCTGTAACCCAAAAACTCCTATTTTCTATGTATCGTTTAGAACCACACGAACAAATATATTATAAAAAAGATGGAAATATATGTGATAAAAAAATTTTGCGTCTTAATCCAAGTTTCCAATTTTGCAAGTATTGGCACACACGTTCAAAATTGTCTGCTACCTAACGTGTCAACTTGCCGCTAGAACGAGATTCTGAAGAAATTCTCTGGGGAATAATCACTTTCTAAATTCTGTAGTAAATCCCTCCTCCCCATAAACACGACCTTCCAAACACATTACATCCTATTCATTGTTGTTTCTCTTGCACAAAATAGCTTATTTTGTTATGAAATGTTGAACGTTAGTTTAGTTTGCTTAATATCTTGGATTTTGCTTGCATTGTTACGTTGAATTTTGTAAAACTAGTCATAACTTGACCTAATTGCGCAACTTAAATGCTGCACTAAACATTCCAAAGTAATGTATTTTATTTCCTTATGAATAAACATTAAATCTTTTCAAAGCTGTGCGCAGAATTGGCCGACATATCGCTAGTCACGAAAACAAGGGGATGGTAATACCGAGTATCCTAAATTAATATTTTTTTTGAACAATATATTGGCGACAATTGCCTCTTTTCAAATAATAAGCACTACAGTATTTTCTTTTCATCAATGGGTCGAATTAGGTACGTGTTTAGCTTCAGTATTGACGACTCAAATCCTTCAGTGCGCAGAAATGCCCCACAGCATTGTATGTATGTATGTATGTATGTATGTATGTATGTATGTATGTATGTATGTATGTATGTATGTATGTATGTATGTATGTATGTATGTATGTATGTATGTATGTATGTATGTATGTATGTATGTATGTATGTATGTATGTATGTATGTATTTATGCATGCATGCATGTATATATGTATGTATGACTGACTGACTTTCTTTAATTCCTCTTCAAAAGAGATTTCATTCAGTTATTTTACATTATTATATTAACATGACATTAATGGATTTGCAATAAATGCAATCTGTAATATATATATATATATATATATATATATATATATATATATATATATATATATATATATATATATATATATATATATATATATATATATATATATATATATATATATATATATATATATATATATATATATATGATACACACAAAAGCCTTGAAACACAATGCCTAAACACATGAGTTAGACCACTGCAAACGAAATATATAAGCAACGATGATTAAGAGAGGAAAGTGAAAAAATAATTTGATTTATTACATTTGACAAGAACGATTTAGATGGATTATCACATTGGCTCTCACTTGAACACGTGTGAATATGTTTTATTAATGGAATGAAATGAATTAATTTCTCTTTTATGCTGAAGAAACATAATGTCAGAGATCGTTTGCAAGTTCAGTTGCATTTCTGTACATTAAGACTATTCCTTCTGCCACCACACACATGAATGCCTGCCATGCAAAGATATCTGATGTTTGAGTTCCTAAAATTTCAAAATGCTGTCGCCATGCGTCACGAATCAAATGAGAGTCACGTATTATTTCTCCGTCAACTTTTAATTCAGAGATATATTTTCTCTGTCTCTTCTTATGCAGACTAACTATTCTGTAGAATTGACCTGCATCCAATTCTGCAGCTCTTTATAGGTCAACAAATTGTTCCTGTTCGTATTGGTATTTTGCCTTTTTTAGTTGGTTTCTAAATTTTCTTTTCGCACTTTATATTCTACATATGTTGTAATTTATATAATATGTGGGCGTTCGTCTTTTATTTACAACGCTCGCTTTCTTCTCATCTCTTTTTGTAGTTCAGCTACATTTTTAAATTTCCAGTAAGGTTTTAGGTAAGACAGGTAGGTTTTCTTTTGGAAATTTTTGTTAGCTGCATTTGATAAAACAGTCGCAATATTAACAAGTGCGTTTAAAGTTAAGTTTAAACTTAAGTTCTGGTCAAAAATGGCCGATGATGTCAGATGAAGATTAGCAAAACAATATCCAGAATTTACGTAGTAAAGTACAGTTTTGTATCGTTACTTTCCAATTTAGAATATTTTTTTCTGAAAATGTCTTATCCAAATCAGTGACTTTGTTCTCCAGGAAAACATTTATTCATAAAAACGTTGGAAAATTATCTCCTCTAACAAAATACATGTTCTACTTAGACCTACGAGCATATAGCATCTTTAAGCACAAAAATACCATTTGTAAGGTAATAGAAACTGTATATCTCTAAGATGTTACAATAAACTCTGACTGTGTACATCTTTAAGGCTACAACTGTCGACTGACTGTCTTATAAAATACCTAAGGATATTAACGAAGCTAATACGTTGTTTGAATTACACACACATGGAGGACGCATGCAATTTCACAATACATCTGGATATTAGGAAAGCCCGACAAATAGTTTTCATAGCTGTTCCTGAATGTTTACTTGTAATGAATGGGCCATCATACACATCACGTGCTCACATGAGTCACCTTTACGACTCAAATAAACACGATGTTTTAACATATTAGACTTAAATCAGTATAATCATATTAATAACTACATTCAATGAAATAAAAATATTTATACAAATTTCGTTCCTTAACACACACACTTAAACTACAGGGTCGTAACAATATATATATATATATATATATATATATATATATATATATATATATATATATATATATATATATATATATATATATATATATATATATATATATATTATTTCAGTGGTGCATGGAAGGAAGATGCATTTCAAAGGAATCTAGATAGGAGAGTTCATCACACTGCATTCAAATTACGGTTACACTTTTGAGAACCTGCCAGACTCGAAAAACTAATCATGCTAATTCTAACAGGATCAGGCAGGATCAGCAGGTCGTCGTTTAGCAATGCACTTCTCTCGATTTTTATCTGCACGATATAAGCTTTTGATATCCCGTTCAAGTCTAGACATTTGGAGAAAGAAAATGGATAAATATAACCATCAACGAGAACAATTTATTACATAATTAATACAACTTTAATTGTTGAACTTATAGTAAAGTTGGTGAATATTATTATTATTATTATTATTATTATTATTATTATTATTATTATTATTATTATTATTGTTGTCTTTTGCACTTCATTTGTACTTGTAAATGTAATAATGATGATTATAAGAAGCTCACGTTTTCTACACACTTTATTAATTGATATATTAAAAGAAAACTAGTCCAATTTGTTTGAGTCATTACAATGTCAGTTAATTAAAGTACTCGTTGGATTTTGCAATATTAATGGTATTCTCAGAAACATATATGGTTATAAAACAAGTAACAGAAAGAAATAAAACCGACATGTTTTGTAAATCTAGCAAACAATTAATGATCAATGTTATAAACTAAAATTCTAATAGAAACTTGCAGCAGTATGAATTGAATCCCAAATAAACCTGAAACGTTCTTTTAAAGTTTACAAGAATGAAATATTCTGTGCAAATTTCAGAATGCTTTTGTCAGCCAGAAATGTTGTTGCGTCAATATGGCTTTGTCCAAAACTGCACTGAATACATAACAATATTACCAGGAAAATACTGTAATCTAAGGAGCACTTTCGATGTAACAAGACTAACAAGAAATACAAATGATACAATTGTTCAGTGATATGTATTTTTGTACAGGCGTAAGAGACAAAAGCGCATTTTCTTATTATTGTTATATGACAAATTGCAAATCTCGAGAATCACAAAATAACTCAATGATCTAACTCATCGAATGGAAGTTAACTTAATTGTTCTATATATAATTACGCCACATTTACAACATAGTTATTTTAACCACTCACTTACAGGAAACTCTGTTTTAGGTTTTAGTTTGTTGATATCATACCTAAACTTCGTGCTAAAACCTAATAATGCCCAACTATTTGCGTCATTTTGAGTATCTTGTATAGTTCGTTTATATTTTCCTTTCTTTGTTAATTTTGTATGTTTTTTTCTGTCTGTCATAAAATACGTGGCAATTCAAGACTCATATAATATGGGTTTGGCTTATTTCCGTCACTGCTTTGATATAACCTCATAATTGTTCTTCTTGTGCATTATAAATACACTATCAGTTCTTTCAACGTATGTATATCTAAATAATTCGGCTTTTAAATAAGTATATCGAATGACACATTGAGTTAATTGCTTCCAGTTCTATATCTTATCGATATATTTCGCTTTGCCTGCCTGTTGGAGTTGGATATTCCATCATTATTAGTTATTTCATATAAAGAAATGAACACCACAGATCGATTTCAAAATACTTCATCCCGGCTGCCAATTTTGAAATTATATTAATTTCACTATCGTTTTCGTCTGATATTTGTCTTTATTTTTCGAGGCTTATATTAGTCACATCTTGTTTCATTAAAATTTAATTAATGATTCATATACTATTGGTATAGTTAATCAATGGCTTATGTATTTATTACTATGCTACATCTTGTCGTTATTAAGATGGTTTTCAAATTCTTAGCACTAACTATATCTAATGTTTTAATGTCCTTATAAATATCGTCAAATATATCATCAAAACAGTGATTGTAGATCTCGTGACAAACTCCACTTCAGCCAATTTCGACTACTATGATCAATTAAAAATCTTTGAAAAGAATTGAGATTTTTTTCATTCTGAACAATAATGACATTCTATAAAATAGGCAAGGACAGTAAGCCAATACAAGGGAGCTTAGCATGAAACATACAACTGCATCACTAAAATGGTATTTATCTAAAAAGCAATTGGATTGGATCAAATGAATTTTGACAGACATAGCAATATCAAACATATTAATTAAAGAGAGAATAAATTGCAGAATGAGTTGCAAGTGTTAAAACTCTATGTCTTAATATATGTAACAGAGAGAAATGAAACCAAGGACGTAATAAAAATCAACAACTGATTTCTTTCGCTACTACAAAAAGTGAAATTCAATAGACGCTTACAATATTATGAATTTATATGTTTTACACAGACATTATATATTCTGAGGTACAGGTGCATATAAATCTAAAGCATTTTATGAAGATCACTTTGAATAGAACTTAACTCTGATGCTATCATCCATAGAAATACTCCACAACGTCTATGACTGAATGCTATATATGTTTGCATCGTTGCTTTTTTTTAATATTATTAAATTTCCCGCATTGGCCTATAGAAACAAAGATACTAGTTTCCTTCATGCGAATTAAAACTAATCCTATCCCTTTATCTAATGTATCCAAATAATGTGTTATAACTACTTTATTATCTCTAGAAAGCATATTATATCGTAGCTCTTTCTACATAAGAAATGTAAACAAAAACAAAATTTAAATCAATTCTGTTTCAATCAAATGTTGTGGAAAACTTATTTATCCTCAATTCACAAGGCTGACTACAATGTGATTGTTTCGTTCTTTATGAAACGATTCTCAATGACGAAAGCTCACTATTGATTGTCTTCACTATTTAACTGTGCATCAGAAACACACACACACACATACATATATATATATATATATATATATATATACATATATATATATATATATATATATATATATATATATATAGATACAAATATATATAAAAATAAAAATAAATATATATACAGATATATATATATATATATATATATATATATATATATATATATATATATATATATATATATATATATATACGTTTGTCGGTGTATGCTCTGGCGAAAATCAAATACTATATGAACTGACCATTGCAACTTATTTTTGTTTTTGTATCTTGCATTTCGCCATCAACAAACGTTTCCAGCATAGGTTTCTAATATTACCAACTACTATATCTTGATGTTTATCAAGATAAAAATATTGAATTATGTACGTCGCATTTGTGGTGTAAATTATATCCATGTGAATAAACAAGATTGGTACTCCTTCAAAAGTTCTAATTAGTTACATCTCTTTTGCTTTATTGAAATACATGCAATCATTAGTTTCTCAATTGTTGTAAATTTTACATCTTTAAAATCTATTTTGGTGACTACTATATTACATTTTTAATATATTTTAGCTGAAAGATTAATTAGTCTCTCTTTTTGTGATATAATGAAAAATAAAATAGTATCATTTCTGTATTTTGCCTTTATCATTGTTCAATAGCTCAGTAGTAATTTATTCCCTTTGTTAAAATAAATACTCATTACTCGTAAGTTTAGTCCTCATATTTTATCCCTTTGCAATGTGCATGTAACACCAGTCTTAAATCCGGAGTCAATGGTAAAGTATAACCAAGTATAAATATTATGTATTTCCTTACGCAGAAAATTGAATAGCTTCTGGATCCATGTCATGTTTATTAAATTCTCCTGATCTTATCTTGTTCAGTTTTTCATTAATTGTTCCGTTTTCTGTTTTGTTTCCTCAAACAGATATTGGTAGAAACATGTTTCTAATCGAATGAATGAAATGTAGCAGTCATTCCGTGTATACCTACCATATCTACGGTACGGAACGGCCATGTTCTTAATCAAATTTTTTCAAGATTACTTGCAAATTATTACCAATGTGGGTAAAAATGTTTATCTTATTCAGAGTCTATGATATTGGAATTTTCACATGGCAAAACATCTACATGGTGCATCTACAACAGTTGGTCCTAAGATAGGCATTACAACTTAGAATATCCTAAAAATGTACACGTAAATTATTTTTAAGAACTGTAAGAAGATAACGTGTTTTAAACAAACGTAATTGTATATTCCTACAAAATGAATGATAGTACTAGTTGGGAACCATATCGCCGCTATTGGTTTATATAAAGAAATATCCCTGGGACAATATAGCCTCAAACAGTGATTTTGGGGCCCCGAGTGGCTGAGTGGTCTAAAGCGCTGTCCGTCGTTACGGATCACTGCCATATCACCTCTCTCTGTGTGGGTTCGAGCCTAGGATTCGGCGAATGTGGATATGTGAGAAAGCTTGCCAGTAGGTTCTCGTGAGTCGGTAGTTCTTTCCTGTGATTTTCTGGTTTCTTCCTCCACCATTAATACTGGCCGCCATGAATAGCATGTCGTGTGCTGAAAAATGGCTTTAAGCCCAACAACAACAACAACAACAAACAGTGATTTAACATTGTTTGACTGTATAGCCTCAAATGGGATTGAATAGGGTGGAATTGTCTAACCTCAAGGGCAAATGGAACATGGTAGATTCTTAAAGCCTCGAGAGGAAATGAACTTGGCAGCATTGAGATCCAAGACGTCACAGCGATGGGAACAGTGTTTCAAATGGCTGACCTCAAATTGGGCTACAGAATACTATAATTAGAAGTGGTTGACACAAATAAACACAAAACAATTTTTCGTGAAACATTCTTCGATTATTGATATAACTATTATGATAGAAATGATTGGATTGGAGCTCTGCCATTATATTATGATAAGTAATTCTGGCGTTGTTGTTTTTAGACGTTTCTATCATAACCTTCTTCTCGAATCTAGTTACGAGAAGGTAGAAAGTTCAGCATTCATAAGAATAAGGTGTCACATATGATGGTGTAGATTACATCTTTCGTGGGGAGCTTGGCTGCGAAGAGGTGGGATCGCTGTTATTCAATAAATGTATGGAATGTCATTTTCCACCACTCAAATTCAATAACTGTAAGAAATAGACATGACACTTCTAGAGCCTGTAATCTCACTGAGAATAACCAGTCCAGTACCTATTTTTATATCCTGGAACTGGCAATTAACAGCGCTTCATCCAAGGTCAAAAGAAGTCCGTCTAATAATCACGCGTGGTTCTTGCGTGCTATCTAAGGACAGCTTTAACTTTATATCAAGTTTTAGTGGGGGGTAGAGTGTGAGTGTGTGGACGGTATTTTTCCAAGTAACGACCTTTTGGATCATGTCCATAACCTTCCAGTGGTCATTCACATTGTGAACTTAATTAATTTAATTATTCCCTAGGGTGATTATCAATTACTTTGTTCCCAACATCACAATGCAATTTAATAAGGTTTTATTGATTGAATGGTGCGATAAAACATTATTCCGCTTCTATCCGATTGGTGAACTATTGAACTGGCTTATTAATTAGGCTTTTTCCATTACCAAGTGAAAGCTGAACAATAATAAATGCTTAATCTAAATTCATTTCAATGTCCTTATTATATTCAGGATATGAATTATTGATTGGAGCACGCTTCTCCTACACTCCAAATCAATATCAAAGCACTATCTTAAATTTGGATGTTTTTATCTTCCAATAACTAGAGATTTCAATATGTTGTACACAAATTAATATTTTCGTTTCTTTCTTTTAGAATTGATATCTTGATATAACTATTAACATATCACTTTTATTATATGATTTTGATTTTTGCCCGAGCATACAAAAATCATCCATCGATGTAGTTGATCAATATTTTTCAGCGATATTAGAAGCAGATAGAAAAATAGCACCTTCTCCGAACATTCTCAAAAATTGCAACGATCCACACAGCAGAGGTTGTCATATTAATAAAGCATCGCCAATCGCAGCCAATTTTGTATGCAATTGATGGAAGTTATTAAGTAGATCTTGAAAAATCTAGATTTGGCCCAGCAAGAATATATTTATATACATTTACTCCGCGAGTACATCCTGATTTAATCCTGTTTTCTACGATGTAATATTCCGCTATTGTCAAGGATACGTTTCAAATTTACTGAACAAACTGGACACTTGATTGATCTAAGGAGACATTTTTAAATATAATTCTGTATGTACGCTCATATAGCTTCACCGTAATACTAGATCTGTGATTTTTTAAAAAATAAAACAAATTCTCGCAAACAATTATTTATATATGTACCAACTCGTGAGAGTTTCTATATACAACACTGAGGTGCTTGAAAGTGCTTTTAGAACATTACTGACACTTCTAAACTCAGAAACAATTAGTGTTAATATTAGGTAAAAATATTACTGACGCATGCTTAATGTTAAGTGATGTTGAACTTTGACACTTGCTAAATGATGAATAGGTAGTAAAGTTTTACACTGACAGTTTCTGCAAAGCCAGAACGATGGAAGGACGATGATTTTTCTTGACTGCTCAGACAAATTTGTCATAATGTACATATTATTTCAATGTGTCTGTTATATCTAATTTCTCATAAGAAAAGATAAATTCACATTGTATATTCTAGCCTGCATAATTGCGCCAGTCCCCCTTATTTTTCATGTCTGATACCAGAACGTTCACTCCATAACGCATAAACGCTCATTAAAATAACTTACAAAGAAAATATGCATGACTCCCTTTAATTGCAAAATGAACTGAGCACATCACAAGTTTATTCACTTGCACTTGTATCGGACACCTGTGCGATTACTATACAAACATAAGATGACCGATTTCATTAACTGACACAGGATTATTACTGATTCAGATGAGATTGGGCACGAAATGCACACCCACCCGTGTCAATTGGAACAAACTAGTAATTATGTTATGTCTGCTCTGTCTCGTGATTTAAAAGCACTGACATTACGTAGGTAATAGGTATGGGTTTGTTTCATTCCCGACATATTGTATTCTATCACAACACAGATATGATCGCATTCTTTCCCAAAGTTCCTACTGATCACAATGAGATTGTTGTCTCCAGGGTGCTTGTTAACGGTTTTTTGGAAGCCATATATTCTGTTCCCTGTAAGAATATGATTACTCTGAGTTTAGATAAGCAGAATGTTTACACATTTTAAGCCATTAAATGGAGGAAAAGAAACAAAGTTTATCAGTTTCTCCAGCCGAAACGTTAGTGTGCAATTATGGTGCATTTAATCCTTAAAATCTATGTGATGGGGACAAACTGTGTACGTTCTGTTTATGTTCAAAATTACAGCAGTAAATCACAGTAAATGTAATACTCATCATATTGATGAGAGAAATATAAGACGTTATGACCTGGTCATGGTGTCTATTCCATTGCGCAATCACAGTAAAAACCTCATCACATAGATCCCAATAATCTGATGCGCTCTTATCTTATATTGGTCCCCATTATATTAACTATTAAACAATCAATATGAGGCACTTTGCAATTACTCAATAACATTGAAAACATTCATCACATCGATCCCATAATGATCTGCTCTCTGCCCTAGTGTTGGCCTCCATTCTATTAACCAATCACTTTGAAAACATTCATGCAATAGATCCATGTAATCAAGTATTCTCTGACTTAGTCCTGGTCACTATATGATCAAACATATAAGAATGATTCCTACAGCCTAGATCACGCTGCCTTAGTCGTGGCCATTATGCATCAAAAACGCATAAATTTATATTTTTTTTAGACTCGGACTCAATCTTGATAACTGTTCAATTGCTAAATCGATATGAAAGCATCAAATATATCTTTGCGATTATCGGCACTTCCACATAGTCCTAATCACTATGCCACTGCATTATAAATGCAAAAACATTCATTAATAGAACCTTGAAATCCAGTACACACTGACCTAGTCCTGGTCGGTATGCCATCAATGACCAATAAAAGTTCATATTATTTAGTTCACTCTGACGTCCTGATCACCATGTTATAAAACACATTAAAAGCTCCATAAATATTGTTCACTCTTACTTAATTAACATCAGCATGTCATGGTCAAACTGTAAGAATACTCATCCAAAAGGGCCCTATTGTCTAATGCACGCTACAGTAGTACTGGCCATTATGCAATTATCATAATTTCAAATGGCATGGTCACAAGGTATCATAGGATTCTTTGTGCAGTAGTTGCACAATATTTTATGTATGATACCAAACATGGCAATTAGGTTTGAACAAAGGTGTTCACAACACAATATCTTGATCAGGTTAATTTCAATATCTTCTTTCACTTAATCTTTTGTGAGATATATGGAACGTTATTTAAAGGACGTAAGGTCAAAATAAGAAACTTTGTATTTGTAATTTCAAGGTTTTATCTACAACAGAAGATTACAAACGATTCAAGTTGTGAGTAATATATGTTCAAGTTTTACCTTTGTGCATATTAGCCTCAAACTGGTATGAGAACAAGACAACCAACAAACGTGACGATATTTAAAAAAGACATCATCAGAAGAAACCTACCTCTAGATAAATTTTTTGTATACTCAACGAAAGTTAATTAAGTATAGTTGTACTGCATAATGGCTCAACTCAGAACTAGACATCCAACTTATATGAGGCATTATTGATATTAAACTACATTCCAAGTCTCGTCGAAACCCAGATATCGTTTGGTCAGATTATGTTAGGAAACAAACGTTAACAGAATAGAAAATTCGGTATCATACATCCTGTAATTATCAGTGAATGCTGGAAATCGAACGTATTGAAGATATCATCAGTAGACTGGTGCAGCACAGCTAGAGGATAATGGGCATAATAATATAACGCTTACAAATGATGTTGAAGACAACAGGAAAACAAAACCTTAAATCTCTTCAAAGTTGGTAGGATTGCCATTTAGGGTTAAAACCAAATAATTGCTGATACATCTCTGCTTTGAAGACCATAATTTAGGAGAAGGAGCAATCTAGATCATCAATCATGCAAATGACTCTGGCGAATGTTAGAAAATAACTTTACTGAAGGATTAGACGATAAAATCCTGAATATTAAATCTGGTTGAAAGTCAACAATTCTTGGTACTTCTCTTCTTTGCACATCACAAGTTAACAAAATGTAGTATCAGGTGATCAGATCCTCTCAGTGATTAGTAGACATGCTGAAAAAATTATTAAAGATCTCAATAATTTAAAGATGTACCGCAAAGTTGTTTTAAAGCCAAACATCCATGACAAGGAAATTAAGAGGGATAATCAAAGACGTGCCTTGCATCCCAATAATTATAGAATATATTGAAACTGAAACTGTTGTTTCATAAATACAAAGATTCATACCAAGTTTAGTTAAAATCTAATAATATTTGCTAAAGTTATGTTATTCAAACCAAATTAGGAAGCAATAAGTTATATTAGGCACAAACTGTGACGAAGGCAACCACATTTACTTTTCAATTACAGACGACCTATTTGTCTGTCAGATAGTTTCTGATCTCTTAGATTGGGCAGCTGGGACCACATTGGAATATGAGATAGGATAATACATTTGACTATACAACAACGACAATATATTAGCATAATTTTCAAAATGCCTTATGTGTACAGGAACGAATATAATTCGAACTTTTTCTTTTTGAAACTCGAGAACTTATTTGCAATGAAATACTTGTTTGTATTCAGACAGTCACATTACTTAATCAGGTTTTTTTCTAACTGTGTATGTCTAACACAATATGGTACTGTGTTACATTTGTCTTTCTTTGAGGAAAATGATTATAATATTTCTTGTCTCTAGCAGCAATTTACTCTCATGCTTTCAAACTATTTTCTTTGATTAAAAATATTATAATTTTCTAACTGTCAGTAAAGTGTTTTGTCCATTAACAGCCAAACGTTTTAGTTCTATGTTCTCCTACTTTGGTTCACAAAACTATATATAGTGAGAGTCGAAAATGTGATTTATTTTGTTTGCAAATTATGTACAATATTAAGACATTAAAGAAATGCATGCATATGTCTGATAAGAAAACATATAATCTGAACCTTTACACTCTTTACCCGTATCTTATGCATTTTGTAGCTCTCCTGAAATATAGAAACAATGTCATAAAAAATCACTTGAATGGAGGCATCACTAAAATATTACCTTGTGAAATGATAATTAAGTAGCATGTAATATGATGTATTTTGTTCTGTTTAATGTTGTTGTATTACGCCTATATGGCCTTAAAATAAGTAATATAAAAGAGATGAAAACCAAAAACAGTTTTGTAAAATTAAGCAAACTTTTTTATTTCCTTAGAATACAAAATCATAGTATAAACATAACTTATAATATTCCGAATTAAATTATAAATAGTCCAACACGTTTTATAACTGATCATAATGAGTAAGTTTCTAATTAAATTCCAGTAGTTTAACAAGAAGTGCCAACTCTGAATGAGTTGATCAGCCTATATTGACTTGTGATGTTGAGATGTGTCATTATACTTTTTCTAACTCACAATAATATGATCCAAGAGATCTTTGACTGAATTCACTATAATTTCGAGTTAACGTCTCTCTCTCTCTCTCTCTCTCTCTCTCTCTCTCTCTCTCTCTCTCTCTCTCTCTCTCTCTCTCTCTCTCTCTCTCTCTCTCTCTCTCTCTCTCTCTCTCTCACTCTCTCTCTCTCTGTTAAAGTATATTACTGAACACTTTGTATTGACCATTTGATTAAACATTTATTTAAAAAATGAACGCACATGAAAAAACAAATCTTCCTCTGATGTTAGCGCAAGAATCAATATTTTGTTCAAGTAAACATGATTATATAAACAAAAAACTAATATACAAAAGAAGAGCTAGGATGTAATAAAAAGTTATGGCCTTCAAGTCAAGATGACACAATTTTTATTATGAATCAACCTTACATCATATGCAGACTTCTAATAAAATATGCCTCTTGATATTCAGTACGTGTACTAATAACAATATTTTAAAACTAATTACTGTCTTGCCATACTGAATGTCCAGGTGGCACAATTTTCCTTTGGGACGCAATAGACAAAGTGCTAATGTATATTTAGATTTATATTACTATAAACATGTAGTTTATTAAGCTCAGTAACACATTGTGCAGTGATGGACGGACGGAATAAGTACGACAATTTGAAGGCACCTCCAAGACAACGACGAGTAAAGCTTAACATGATAGCTATATTTTTCCTTTCTGTGTTCTCATACATTTTTTGTAAAATTAAGTTCTTGGAATACCGTGATAAATGTCAACAACAGGCTCATAAACATTTCTTTTCTTAGGGCTGTATGTCCAAATGAGATAAAAACTAGGAACGTACCCGTTTCCATATATGTAAAGAAACAATTCAAGCAAAAGCAACTTTTAACGAAGCTTCTAATCTCAATATGCTACCTATATACACATTACATCATGATGACATTAATGTAATGTGTGTGATAATTATAACAACCTTATTTCAACCAACCCAATACATTGCATCTTTCTCCGTCATACATTTAGGATGAATCTAAATTCAACGTTTTTTGTTACAATGAAGAACGAATGAATTCTGGGTTACTTCACATTAACAACATCGAGAGATAGGTTTTAAAAATGAATATAGGTGTACCGTCATACAAAAATTAAAAGAATACATAAATGCAATTGACCCATTAGAGAATGTAGGCTCTAAATTCAGAACATTGAGAGACCCTAGAAAGAATAATTATTGAAGCTAAAATCGATTTAAAGATGACCCTAGAAAATGATCGGGTGACACTTAATCCGATACTACTACTACTACTACTTCTACTACTACTACTGCTGCTAAGATGGCCCTATCTTTAGAACCATCGGATTTTAAATTACCATATTCTGATTTTAAACCTTGTATCAAAAAGTATCTACGTCAAAAGTGGCAGGTATCATGGGATGATGCAATCAATAACAAACTTCATGCCATCAAACCAATCTTGGGAGAATGGACTCCTTCCTACAGAACTATTCGTAGGGAGGAGGTTGTCATTGCAAGAATCAGAATCGGTCATACATACATTACCCACTCACACATACTAAAAGGTGAAGATCCACCAGAGTGCGTTCCTTGCAATGTACCATTTACTGTTAAACACTTTATGACCACGTGTTCCGACCTGCAACCTACGCGTGATAAATACTACAATGTACACGACATGCAGGAACTTTTTGATACTATTCAAATCACTAGTATTTTAGAATTCCTAAAGGAAGTAAATCTTTATTTTAAACTGTAACTTTTTATGACCTTACCTAAACTAATTTTTAACTAATACAAATACCAATTATTATTTACATCTTTTCATCAAGATACATCATTTACATCTCCCGTTGATCGTGAACCAATATCTTTAACTGTTACCAACATTTACCATTTTATATTTATCTACTATGGATTTTTTACTATATCGCTGGTCGATATTGAAACTTTTTACAAATATGACCTACTGTATGGCGCTAAATAGCCTAAAAGTGCTGGTGCGCCGTTAAAATTCAATCAATCAATCAATCAATCAATCACTACTACTACTACTATTACTACTTTAGGATTACGATTTATGAAAATAGTTGTAAAACTAATAAGTATTTATTAGTATAATCTACCTAGCTACTTTTCTTTTCTCTTGATAAATACGAATTGAGATGGAGGAGGGGTAGAGATGATTTATGAATATATACTTTATGAAATCAGCTCAAGATTTTTAAAGAATGCACTGAATTAACAGCTCAAATATATGTCTCCTGTTGTCTTGGAGGTGGACTAAGCAAGTAACACGAAAGAATTCAAAGAAATTAATCGAATGCCCTCAGGCTCCTAGCACATCGTTTGGAAACATTTTATAATGATGGTACAATAAATTAATGAACAAGTCTATAGTTATTTTATAATGATAGTACAATAAATCAATGAACAAGTCTATAATTATTTTATAATGATGGTACAATAAATCAATGAACAAGTCTATAATTATTTTATAATGATGGTACAATAAATCAATGAACAAGTCTATAATTATTTTATAATGACCTTAAGACAGTCTAATAATTTTGCAGAATAATAATACTATATTCAGGTTAAGACTACTTTCAGGTTGATGCTAAATTATTATTATGTTTAGGATCACGTAATATTCAGGTATTTTTGATCATAAATGGAAGGTAGATTCATATAATAAACGCTGAAGCTGAATTTAGCAACTTCCAATATTATTTTAAGGTCATAATAAGTTCAGACTTTTGCATGACTGAAATATAGGTCATGCATGGTTTGGTTGTAAGCAAGATCATTGCTATCATTATAATGTAGTCTTTACAGTAATGCCATCTTGAAGGGTTATGATTGGGGTCGAAAGTCCTATGCTATTGCTAACATAAATTCAAATTTAGGATGTCATTAAGTTATATGTACAATTTGGGGATTGAGAATACGGTCAAATTTTGGCACCAAAACAGGCCAAGGAAAATCCCTGCAAATGTGCATTCATGAATCAAAATATATCTGTTCATTAATGCTATCCTGCTTTTTCCATTTCTGATATTGGTTTGAGTCATACAGATCACCTATTTTATGAACAAGAAAGCCAGAATATGTTTAATAGCACGTCATATGTTGCTAACGAGTCCCATTTGTTGACTTTATAATTTTCGTTGACTTCGTAACTTTCTTTGATACTATCGTTATTGCAAATAACTAAATTGTATATATATATATATATATATATATATATATATATATATATATATATATATATATATATATATATATATATATAAGCATCATCTCATTAAAAGCTATGAAGCCGCAAGCAAATAATATTACATCCAGTCTCTCCCAGAATTCTTAGCACTATATTTTATCAAGGTAAAGTGTGACGTCACACTTATGTCATCATGCTGTAATAATCTTATAATTTCAAACTGTGAGGTTAATGTTGATTTGCCTTGAAATATTCTCCGTTACATCAGTTCTGTCGGATGTACTCAAATTAGGTCAAGATGTTTTTGAGAGGAAGTCATTTAAATCGTTTTCTATTATTATATAATGAAAGTTGTATTCGATATATTATTAACATCATCTAAGTCTGTAAGCGTTTAAGAGCAGCATCATATCAGGTAAATTAATTCAAATTCTCCTCAGCAGTTTTACAAACGTTATAAATTGTTATTTCTAATAATGCGTTAAGTTTTGATTGTTGGGTGGTATAATTGCTTCAAAAATTCAAAAAAAAAGATACTAGGATACTTTCCGTCGAATTTGATTAAATATGGCAGATCCGATTTCTAATATTTTGTTTACATATTTTCCTTTTGTGTTATTAACATTGGCTATATTGCATAGAAGATCCACATCCTTTGGTAAAAATGTAAGGATTGCATGCCGAGATATAGTCTTGTAAATTTACTTAGTTCTATTCAGGGGTTTCTCATGAGAAGTTCTTAGTATCATACTTTATTTGTAGATAAAGTGGTCACATCTGACAGTGGATCAGCCTCATTTGCACAAATTTGAAGTTCCACGATAATGTGTTGTGTAAATTCTGGTAACATTTGAATGTGCAATTAGTGAAAAGACGTCGTGAAAATGTTGTCTCTGAACATATTAGTAACAGCGGCCAAGTTCTACAGTAAATTATCATTTTGTATACATTTGACGGTCTTCTATGAGAAAGCATTCTCTCTCTCTCTCTCTCTCTCTCTCTCTCTCTCTCTCTCTCTCTCTCTCTCTCTCTCTCTCTCTCTCTCTCTCTCTCTCTCTCTCTCTTTGAAAGATGGTCCATTTCTTTTCATTGGCTATTAAGTAGATCTCATTTTAACATCTACCACATTTTTGTAAGCATTACTAATAGTGGCTATATTATGTTGGATAGTCGACATCATTTGTATAAATTAGAAAGGCGTCTATTGACAGAATGCTTTTAGCCAGGTCACGTTAAATTGTTCTTGTTAGTTTGTTTCGATGTTGAAAATAGCGATCGTGGGCAGACAGACACAAACACATAACATACAACACACGCAAAACTCTGGCCCACGTCATGGGGTTGCAGAAACTTATGACGACGTGAACTTGTTATTATTATTTAAAAAGCAGTGTATAAGCAGTGTATAAAATAATGTTCTTCTCTCAAGTGATCCTACATATGCTTCACCATGTGACAAAATATTCTTTAAAGTTATATTGTGACAAAAGCACCTTTTTCTTTCATAGGATACAAATTGATCGTAACAAATGTTCACCTAGCATAATATTAACTATATTTTTCTTTTGCATTAAATTTATCTATATTGTAATATATTTACCTCAATATGAAATGTATTATCCTTCATTCATATTTTTCATATTGTTAGTAAAGTTCAAATCTCTTCCAGATGTTGCTGGAGGAATTCTAAAAAAGAACTCTGAAGAACTGAGTGAACAGGTCATTATGTCGAGAGTCTAGATCTAATGGAGACTTTTAGACCCAGAACAAATTTTGGACTGCATATGCAAACCCCTCTGTGGTTGTCATTTCCAGATCATCCAGTTATAAATGGTGGACACATCACTGCTAAATCTGGGCCTTGGTTTTCAGCTGTATATAAGATCGATTAATATTCGCTATTGATATGCTGCTATAGAAACTCAAACACAGTTTCATTTTTAAAATCATGTTGTTTGAATGCCTGTCTCAAAACTAAATGAGTCTTGATGTTAGGATTCTTCAAGTAAACTGAATTCTCAGTAATACTCAGTCCGATTCTGTAAAGAGACATCAAGCTGTCTTATTATGATGGTATTCTTACATATGAGATAGCAAAGAATCATAAAGATAGATAGAATGTATCACAAGTAGTCTTTAAGATTTCTTTAGTAAACATTAGGCACTGTAATTTATCATCTGATAAACAAACATTTTATTTTCAAATGTAATCACACCAATCTGACATTATATCATAATTAGCAATATTACAACCCTGAAAGATCTTGCTTCTATAATGCTTTCATACAGGATGACGAAACTAGACCTAACAGTTCCTATGATGTAATATCTTCATTTGTTTGGTCTTTGCTTTCTGTGCTTTCCGTGTTTCTTCTTCACTCAAACTCACGTGGCAAGACTGGATAACCTTCTTGATTTTTCTAGTTTAGGAGACCTTTATAAACTTTATTATCAACTTTTAGTGGGTTCGTCTTCATGAAGAGTGGTCTAATTTATCATTCTCTATTTAATATCTGAATGATGGCCATACAATGAGACCTATTTTAGGCTAACGACTTTGTCACCCGGTTTGTTTTCATTATAATTGATCGTGTCGTGTTTCACTAGTTGTTGGTATGTGCGCTATTGTTGGAAGCATTCGTTTTTTATGGCAGTTCAACATGAAGACTTTTGATATTACAGAGATTCCTACTTTGTTTGCTCAAAAATGGTTATGTAAATTTTCTATTAATTCATATTTGTAATACAGCTAATAAGAGCTTAACATCAGGCTATAATGATGGGATATAAAAAAAATTATTTTTCATAATTCATACAGCATTAGAAAACGTACAAATATCTTCATGTCAGATAGTCTGGACATAAGACAAGTGTGTTATCATGCATGATCGATCAAGACCAACTCGTTAATATTATTCAAATCGGAAAGTTATGGGTGTGTTGAATTTATTTTCTCATTTTATATCGACTATCCACGATAATATATTATGAAATTGTTTTATTTCATACAAGAGACCTTACCTTCTATGGTTCTTCCATGAAGTAAATTGCAATAGTAAATGTTTCATAATATTTTCGGTAGCAGTCGTTGTAATTGTCAAATTATCTTACAGTTATTCGAACCATTTGTCATATGGTCATACATTGAGGTTTTGAGGTGACATCACTTGTATATGAGCCAAATAAACATTTCATTTTATCAAACCAATTTATTAACTGACAATGACATAGAGTTTATACGTCCGCTTGAATGTATTTTGTTAACAACTCTGTGTTTATGATGCTGATTTGTTCATGTGAAGAACATGTACATGAGCATAAATAGTAAAATACCTCCTCGCCTTGAGTCCCCAGCTCAGTTAGCAACTTGGGCCACCAGATGTCTCTTCGTTTGGGATCCCGTGCATCAACAAAATTCAGGATACTCAGTTTACTAGGAATTTCACAGTCCTCCAGCAATACTGGTACGACACATTTTCTCCGTTCTTTAAAACTTTGAGTAATGTCTATATCAATTTCGAGTACAACAAAACCACTCCGGAAAGCTTCCCTGGTCATAACGACAACAGTTTTGTGTGCATTGTGTATGCTATCACTAGCAAAGTTCAATAATGGTGTTCCAGGAGTATTGTCTCGATCATATTCACAGCAAACAAATCCGTGGTCTTTTTCTAGTTTTTCTACAGTTTCCTTCACCCACGGCATATCAAAGTTAGTGTAACTGAAAAAGACATGGTATTTCTTTCCATGTGGCAATGTTCTTCTCCTTGAAGACGTTTGATCCTCCCTATGTCTTGTTATATCTGAGGTCACTGAATGTATTTGGTCCACTTCAGATGGGTCTATCGTTTGCTTTAAAAGGAACAATAGTATAACATTGGTGCAAAATATTTCAAATTTAAAAAACTATATTTTTATTAACATTGCTTCCAATGTACGAAATGACGACCGAGCAACGTGTATGATTGCAGGGAAATGTAAACAAGAACAGGTTTGCAAGTTTTATTCTGCTCTGCACTTTGAACGATGGATCAAAAATAGGTTCAACGTTTTAGTCTTCCACACGTAATATTTGTCGTTCAAGTCATAAAGCAATATTTCACATATAAGAAAGGTTTTATCAACTTCCTTGTAACCATGAAATCAAAAATAATCAGAAGAGGCTATATTGTATATGGAATGGAATATCCAACAGAATCAATGAAATATGACTATGAGCACCCATTACATACATATTTGATTTTCTATTTTTCTACAATGGAAATACAACATTGTCAGAACTTTGCGATAAACAATAAGTGAGGTTTCCATGAAAAAGAAAGGGGCAAACAAATATAAATATTAATCTCGAGTCATATGCATTGATACTAATTTGCCTCCCCCCAACAATTAAAATTAGTGGAAAGTTTAAAAGAAGAAATCTGATTATTATTCAGTATCTAACAGTTGATGACAAATAATGTATGAGCAATCATGCACACAGCTCCTGTTGTATATGTATGCGATTTGCTCATTTTCTACAATGGAAATACTAAATTGAAAATGTTCAGAATGAGAATGGGGGACAAAGATAAGATGATGACATTCGAATCGTAATCAAATTATTCACTAATCTAATATGTCCATCAGTTGAGACTAGTGGAAATTATACAAGAAGGAATCTGATTATGATTAAATATCTAATAACGTTTCGTGATAAAACATACTGTGTTCGTCAAGCACATAGCTCTGTATAAAATTTTAATAAACTGGGTATTTGTAATCTGCTAAAAGTGGCACATTCCACCAAGCATTTGGTACGTGTTCACCTCATTAATATTCATGGATATCGAAGGTTAAGAACACTATACAAGTATACTTGTGCAAATGCCAAATGGAATAGCGAACAACATTTCATGGGAAATAACTCTGTGTATCAATACTAATAAATGCGAATAAATTCTCCCGAAAAGTACACATGGTCCGTATAAGAGGTATCTCAGCCGTTTACAATACTTCACCTATGAAAAGAAATGTTTCATGCTCTTAAATCATGATAAATATTGATGGATTTTCGAAAGCACTGTTTACAGTTTGAGTAAATGCTTACTTAGCGCGGACATGGGATTTCATACGTAAGAGTGTGAGAGTATTTACCTTCGACTGTGTATATAAATATATTTCGCTATTAGGGTGGGGGTTGCGACTGAATTTGCAGGCAGCAGACGTTATTTTCTATTTCTAATGTGGTTGGTAATGTTTACGATGGGCGAAAAAATGTTCAATGAATGATACTTACCTCCCAGAATTTCAGGAGATTTGCTACTTTTACAGGATGGAAGGGTTTGCTGCATTTGCATCTTATTTCTTCTCCATCGCTTATTGAAAGTAACCCCTTGATGGAGTCTGTAGATCTGTCACATTTGACACAAATATCAAACTCCGAATTAGGAGTGATGCATGCACTGATATCGACTAGCGTAGAATAGATGAAGCTTCTAACTTGGCTGCAGAGTTCATTGTCAGGATCCTCTCCTTTGCTGGAGTATCTGAATATAGTTGCATGAATGATATAGTCATTTAAGGCAACGTAAAGGTTGTGGCGATTGTCAATTTCAAACTCACAACATCCACCGTAAAGACGATACTCCCTATCTTCCTCTGCCGGTCGAAACTTTGACAGGAAAGATGCAACAAGGCGGTAGAAAACCCCTATATGGATGAACTTGGTTTTGGACACAAAACAAAGGGTACTAGTCCTGGTCATGCCCTCACATGTCTTTGGGTTCTTGACATGGTCTGGTGCAGACTTATAAATCACACAAGGAACCCAGTAGTAGGGTTTCTGATCCTGTAGAATAAAAGGTGTTAGAACAATATAAACATAAATTTTGTCATTATTTGGCTCTTTATATCCTTTGCAGAGAGTATGAATTCATTTTAAGAATATAATTATTTACCTTTCTCATAAATTGTATTTTGTAAGATACATAAATGAGGGAATGTGTCTCTTCTGGATGTACGATATGTCGTATTGTTCACTTTACTTTTGGTCATCACAGTCTCGGTTGTTATGAATCATGAAAACACAAAACAGGTAATCTCCTCTGCACGAGAAACCTACGTTATATGCAGCTACGGTTTTATAGCTCAGTTGGTAAAGTAGTAATCGAATGGTCATGAGTCAGGACCATCCAAATGTGGATACCTTGGTGTTTCCTTGTAAACGGCATTTATCCCGAATTTCGTTGCCATGATTAAGGTAATACCATGCTGAATACGCCGATATAAACAAGTTAATTATCTTTTTAGCAAACCAATTGAATAGGAAATATCAATTCGGACATTGACCACTTTCAACTAAGACATCATGGCAAAAACATGAAGTATAAGAGTGATGAGAAATCTTAAAATACATATAGTATGCTGGTAAATAACGTAAAAAATAATATATACTTATATTTTCAAGATGTAGAATTTCAGACTTAGCATAGAGCAGTTTTGCTGCATGTGTGTATGTAGTTTTTATGTGTGTTGAATGTGTAATTTTTTAAAGTGCCTGAATAATGAAAGCTAATCACGATATATTTGAAACTACGTATACAGTTTCAAAGATGACCATCTGGTGAATAAAGAAAAAATACTATAATGACATTTTTACTTGTAAGTCTCTGTCCTTTTCTACCGGTTTTTCAATGATGCTTAGCCTTTCCATCAAATTTAGCAGATGGTCTCGGTTCTTGTGAAAGTCTTCATTTTCATCTTCTACCCAAAGATGGTCTTTAAATCATGCAAGAAAAATAAGCATGTAATTACAGTGAAGGCAGGAAAGAAAAACGCCAACAATAGTGTGGCACGTTTGCAAATCATAGTTTTTTCTGAGCATTTATATGTTCCGTTTCACGAATCTACTTGTACATTTAATGATTCATGACTGCAAATAACGGTGACTGAGAGACCGAGCGAAATGTTAAATTAGCTAAAACAGTTGAAGGACAAAATATACGTAACTGTCTCAAAGCTCCATGTTACGCATTGCAAATATTTTAGAACCCTACACAATCTCCCCGCACGTAAGTAAAATGAAGCTGAATGCAACATCAATGATCCATGTTATTGATCTACTATTATTTGAATGGTGAGATACAATCATTAAGCATCTGGTGCCTGATGAAATATATGTACTAGTGCTACTGTTTACGTTTAAGTTTCAACTCAGGTGGAACACGTGGAGTGTTATACTCTCTGACAATGTTAGTTTTTGAATAACAATTTATTCATGATAATCATTCACACATCCATGAACCAGTGAGGAGGAGGAGGAGAGTTTGGTTAGGTTTAGGCAAAGGACGTGAAAGTCTTAAAGTGAATAACGTTTAAATTCACATATTCATCTCCAATAAGAAATACTGTATACAATTATAGTAATGGTGTTATAATGAGATAAGCCTCTTCATCAGAAATATACAAATATAGAAATAATATTAATAAATTTATGTTTTGGATTTGTTCAAATTTGAAACATCTTGCCATACATTTTCTATTTTGTTACATATTAGTATGCATTTTATCTGCCAGTGGGGAAGTATTCATAGAAGCTATAGGAATATTAAAATTTTCAAATTAAATGGCAACAACATCTGAATCAAAGCGAAACCCGAAGAGATCTTTATTTTCAGAATGATGTGTGACCGAATTTAGGTCAGTAGCGATAAATGCAAGAAGTAAAATCCAGCTGTAAATGGGCTCATAGACGTATTAATTACGGTATTTAAACATATTTAAATAATATTTTAACGTGAAGACTACTTTTGACAGTAGCTATTTAATATTGCAAATCTGAAAATACCAAGAAATATATGTAATTAATGTTATTCCCTGATATTACCGATGAGAGATTCGCTGAGCCGACCCGTATCCTTGAAATCGTACCATTGAGGATGTAACTCTGGGTGATCTTCAATCAAGTGGAGTGATGGTGAAATCAGGATTCCCACGCCAGCTATTAACCATTCTGGATCAAGAACAACCTTAGCTCGAAGTTTCTCAGTGCTGTAATATCGCAGTCACGAGAAAGATTTATTAAATGTTTTAACACTGTAGTAACAATATTATTATGCATGAGGATATTACTGAATCTGTGATCAAATAAACAGAACATGTAAAGCTAAAATATTGAGTGTCATTTTGTGATGATCTGATACTATTAAAATTGCCTCTAAGATTGAGATATTTTTTCTGACAAGTTTCAAGTCTGCGTATAATTGTTATGATGCATGAAGACACACAAATCAAGCAAATAATTTAATGAAGGAACATTAGAGGCATAAAACATCCTAAACAGTCTACCACAATCACGATGATGACTAACCTATCGAATTCCAAGTCATAATGAAAGCCTGAAGTATCTTTGATTTGGAAAAGTTAAAAAAGGCCAATGCAATCGTGTTATGGACTGAAAACAAATATGACTACCAAACAGGAAGTCATCATCTGCTGCCCTTGAGACTTCTCGTGCACAATCCGAATGACCTCTTTCTCAAATATATATCGCACCTATCTTCAAAATGGAATCTTAATTTAATTAATTTAGTAACAGTATATTCACATAAGATATTTCCTCTTCGCAGTCATGTGTGCAGTATTGGTTATTTGACAAGTTGAATTTACATAACGTGCATTTAGTTCATGTAAAGATGTCTACCCATTATATCAATACAAACCTTCAAAGATTTATAATCGAGAAATGCATAGACTATCAAAATCTTCCAAAATGGTCCTGTACTGAATGCTTATAAAATAATTGCTTATATGAGTCAATATGCCAAGAGATAAATTTATCAACACTGTTACAGTGTGCGCTGCTTCGATTGAGAGATAATAACGGAGATTGCTAAAATCAAAGAAGTTACTTGAAAAACACAATGTTCCCAAGGTCATGTTCAAATCTGAGAAAAACATCCAATTCACGTTGAGTTTCAATTTTAACGTCACTGGAAGTGTTGATTTCCTCCAAAGTACTGTACTCAATGATCTGTAATAGAAACCAAAAATCATATAAGATAACATACCATCTGAGACAAGCTTATAAAATAAGTCATAAGATTATGAACTACCTGGGCTTAAAATAGAGTAACATTGAAATATTGATTCCTTCCTAGATAATAAGAAATGTTTATTGGAACACGGTCTAGCCCCTATAATATACTAGTATGCATACACTAAAAGTCACCCTTATTGGGTGACTACCTGAATAACTCCTGAATCCTCCATAATGTTGGATTCAGCTATAAGAGCGAATCTGCAGCATCCGATAGGTTGATGGTTTGACGATTAATTGTTGAATTCGGTCAAATGTGTATGTACCTTTTATACAGCAATCAGAATCTATCAATTGATGCCTCTATAGTTGTATGTTCAATTCAGTTCCGTTAAAAGAACTAGAGGAAAGAAAACTATTCCATCTTGAAGTACTTAAGTAAGGAAACGATGATTAGGTTTATTTGACGGGATTTGATGAGAGGATTTGTGCCTTATGTCTTGTCATTGGATTCAAAATATAGCAAGGAACAAATGTGAATTATCTTAATCTGTAAAAATATAATCTATGCCTTCACTCCTTTTCTTTTAAACTCCATCAGCTTTTGTTCAAGAACCAGCCATCTTCCTAGTATTTCTTCACCCCAGTAGTCTTGTTTTTCAGCCAGCTCAAATATTTTCTCCTTCAGTAGTTTAATATCCGCATCTGGTCCAATATTGCTTATGGCAATACTTCCTTTCAACAGGAAACGTTGAGGCCTATCCTTTAATATCCTCCTCACACCGTCAAAATATTCATCCTTTTTTTGTCCTTCTCTTCCTTTAAAATGAATGAATAAATTTCTACACAAATAATGTGTTGATTTTGCAAAGATGAAATATCTTTTACTTAACATACTAGACAAATGCTCATTTTTGCCAGAAATAACCAAAAATAACCTAGTATTGCTTAAAATAATAGACAATTATCAAAATGTATATTCCAGTGCAATTAATGATTCAAGACTGTGCTATCAGTACAAAAAGGTCCTGAAAACAATTATGTTATAGGATTCATTGTAAAATCATGGCAAAGGACTAGATAAATCATTTGCCCATCTGCAAAATCATGAACATGATGTACACTATCGACCCAAGCCATTTTAAACTGCAAGCATAATTAAAGAGGCACATATTTTTGTGATAAATGAAGTCGTCGATGAACAGTAGAAGCAATGAAACAATTACTGCATGGTATTGTTATAATAATGTTAGATTTACACTTTGTCAAACAGTTTAGATGGAATTAATCTAACCAAATTTATTAACTGCGTCATTTATCTACAAACACATTTTTGAGAGATTGAATTATGACTGTTCATAATCATGGGATGCCCGGGTACAGTTTACATAACTCTGTCTGAAATATTTAAAGATATTGTATTTTTAGAGAGCTGTTTCATAAAAAACAGTTAATGATAATATGTTAGGTCCAATAGACAATATCGTATGCAAAAGATGATGTTTATTGTGTTTTATGGCCTGTGCAGATGTATGTTCACGATTATTCAAATACCTCTGGTACTTTGTCTGAATGTGTTGCAACCAGAATTACAGGAGGACACTTTTCAGTTCCTTCCGGAGTTTGATTATTCTTGGCTGTTTCTCTCTGAGTATTTCCTTCACATAGTTGCCTTGTTCCAGTTGGTACGCCATGTTATTGTATGGAATTGAGCCAATAGACAACATAGTCTGCAAAATAAGAAAACAAACTTGAAGCAGATTTATTGCCCCATAAATAACTAATTTTTACTACCAAGACGAAACATTTTTCTTCTCAACCTCAATTAATATTTAAAGAATGAAGTATAATGTTCTAAATACGCAGCCAATCTTAGATTTTACTTAGTACTGTATAACTCCACACAAATGTAATATTGCAAGAATATGAATGATAGCAAGCACATCGCCAATTAGTTTCACATACCACAAAAAGCAAGTTACTTCTTTGTTTTTACAACTAGTAACTTCTTTGTTTTCACAACTTTCTAATATAAATGTTCATCCAGCAAATGGTTTGCAAACAAAAGATTACACAACAAGGGGTATATACTGTGCCCAAAGGAATTCTTTGTGCCAATTAATTCACAGAGAAAACAAATAGGAGTCATTCCTGGCACAATATCCAGCTAATAGTGATAGCTACTGGTGACCATTATACAAATGTATACAGGAAATGTCATCTAAATGGTTTAGGTGATAAGCACTGAAAATAAAATACCAGTAGATAGATATATTTAGCAATGCAAATTTGAAAATGAAGTCACATCTATTGTATGGAAGGAGCAATGCAGAATACCTCCAATCACACTATATGTTCAATAATTTTGGATCGATGTTGCAATAATTCAAATGCTTCTTTTTCAATCACTCAATGTGAAGCTATGTGCTTTCGAAAATGGTATAATTTATAATGTAAGTTATAAATAAAACTAGTTAAGGAACATAGCAGACAATTATGCATACATACCTAAGCAATTCACGCTTAAAGCATTACATATAAATGGAGAAGAAAACAGTGGTGGCCATGCAAAGATGGTCACTACTATAAAGTTCAGTCCAAGTGGGCCAAATTAATAACAATTGAAGAATTATTTGCGTCAGAGTTAATGAGCAACTAAATCATGTATTGAAATGAGTAACTTACAAAATAAATATTGACCAAAATTACAAACAGGAATTAAGCAGAATTCCTACGTATAAAATCCATATTCTAAATGTATAAAAATGAGAATTGCTAGAGATCGAAAAGTGCTAGTAAAGGTCTGCAATATCCACTTTGTTCAACCCATGCCTCCGCCAAGGTGCGAGATCTTTATGATTTTATGTATACAACCATAGTACGAATTACAGGTAATATTTTAAAACTCTACAAATCCTGCATTAAGGAATACAAAGCAAAACACAACAATCAGTGAAGCATGATATGGGTTCATAGTCTATTTCAATTATCTGAGGTTTAGAATCTTTTCAAAATTTTGTTTGGATCAATAGAAGAAAGTGTCTTAAAGTCATCTAGTTTTCAGCTCACCTTGTTTTGTACCCAAATGAATCTTTGTCTTACAATTATTTATGGTCAAGTTGTTAATATACTCCAACATACATATAAGGAAATATCATTAGTGAATGTATCCATTGTGGATGTTTTCAATCTGAAAAATCTTGACTAATTTTTTCTTGGTTGTTTGTACTTTTCATCGATAAAGTAAAGCAGAAACTGTGTGTTTGTGTCTGTGATTTGGAATTTTAACGTAGCCTTAATGTAGTTTTAACAATTTTTTCAGTCATATCTCTACAATGTCTGCAGCGTGCCAGTTAATAGTGATGTATGGCATTAGGGGATCATGCCACAAGCATGCAGCATGGTATCCCACCCATTCACTTTATCCTGACACTGGGCTGACCAGTCCTAACATTAACTCTTAATGATTGTCACCAAGAGATGCAGGTGTTATTACCATTCTTATCAGTCTATGAGTCGGCCGGGGTTTGAGACCACAATCTCCAGAAGTTTTACCGTGAATCACAATTTTTATTATTCTGTTCCAATTTAGTTTTTAGCATGTCTTTGTCCAACGCCAGTTGTGTAATTCTCCATGGAAAATAATTATTCTTAAAAGGTAGACACAGTACAGCTATCATCAATAAAACAACATATGCTGTGCTACAACGTACGGACTAACAACTCTTTCCAGCACAAGGGAATGCCTTCTTTTTACGGTATTAAAAACTCTATAAGATGTTATAACGTGACGATCTAAGGTGTTAAATTATAACTCTAAACTAGTTTGCAGGTACCTGAGCATTTGAAGCAAACTAACACGTCATTTCATGTACATGCATGAAGAAATCATGGAGATTTGAAAAATTCACCAACGTTATATAAAAAGTCAACATTATTATTAGTAATAACCGTGATCATAACCAATCATTTAAATAGTTATCTCCAACTGTTTAATTAATACGACAAGATAGTCATACAAAAATCGTGCTTACAATAGTAACATTTACGGTCTCAATAAATAAGATGTTTCTAATAAAATATCAGACCCTGTGAATGTAATCTACATCATTATAATAATTATATTTAATGATATAAAAATAAAATAAAAATGAAATAGAAAGAAGTTTTTAAAAAAATCAAATTTTAAAACACATGTAATTTAACTAAAGTGTTGTAACACTCCTAACATAGAAACATTTGGGTTCGACTGAAATGTTCACCCTGAATACGAATGTGCCATTATGGTGCAACATTTGACCACGATGTGACTGACAAGTGGAGAAAAGATAGACACGGGCAAAACAACATATCTTGAAGCCTTTGCATAGGGAAATAAAAGTGTGTATTTCATGTTTGATAGAGTACCTTCATAAGATTAATAAAGTTGGGAAAATGCTTTCTCATATCCTTAGTTTTAGAGACTGATAGCATTAAGAGAAGTTTACTGAACTCTTCTCAGATATCGTCAAGATATGCCCAAAAACTAAGTTTGATTAAATGCATTATTAATATTATTTTTATGTGCTGTTTATACACACTATCGTTAGTCTGGAAAACAAATGATTGAGCTATTTTATTACAATGTTCTTCAGACATATACACAAGTTGATGTAATGACAATCCAAACGTCTATGATCATGTTCACAAGCCTGAGTTAATATATTTGCCTTACAAACGGTACCAGTGTATTGACTCTCATAATACTACTCAATGAAAAACAGCTAAACACAAAACCTAGTCGAAATGCAGTCTAATATGCACATGTCACTGTACATAATGTCAGTGACCCTTGCTTTGGTGTGAAGATCAAGTAAACCTGGTGTTCAGATTTGATATAGCTTCATTCAGGACCAATAACATAATACAAGAAATGTTTTAGTGAAAATGCCTTATTAATGACAACATTTATTCAACAAGCGTAGTGATAATGAAACTGAGATGATCAGAATGATTCTATCTTTTTGGTGAAGGTCAGGTCAGCCCATGTTTATTCAGTACAAGTTATATATTATGATTGTGTAATGTTTGATTACTAGATCATTAGATGACTACTGTAGTTACCATGCTGGGATCGAATCTGCACAATTTAGCTCACGTGTGTCGATATAAACATTATTTCGTTAGACTAAGTTATGGAAAGCTGTTTAAAATGACCGTAATGGACTTCTCTCGAACGAAACTTCAACAATATTTTTAAATGGACAAAGTAGAGAAACAAAATAGTTATATTTTCCAGATTACCAGCTTTATTGGAAGTCTAGATCGGCACCATTTACATTTAGGAACCAACCATATATTGCAAGAAATCTGTTCACGAACAAAAGCTATGACAGGTTTTAAAAGTTGGTCTCTTAGAAACTTCATTTGGTTAGTCCATTCGTATAGGAGAAGTAGCTGTAACAAGATTTTAAAGCTGGCTAGCAGCTATTTTGTGACATCAGATCAAACATTAATGTTAAATGAATAAACTATATAAAGTAACAAATATTCTAGTGAAAGCTATATACTGATTCGATCAGCCATATAATATGCATGCCAATAGAAAGATGTGAAAATGTCAGTAGTATTGGCGATAAAATAGGAACTATTTTCGTTTAGAGGTACATCAATTAGAAAAAAATCATCCCGTGAAGACGAATATTTGAGGCTGAGTAGCAACCATTACAATATTTTCAAGATAACCATTGTAGCAGACTTTGTTGAAGGTCAGATTGACACCTATGGAGCAATTACATGTAGCAAGAAGTGTTTCAGTAAAAATCCCATATTGCTATGATAAACCTTACAAAATGAACGGTAATCATTGTATTTCAAGATGAACGCCATTGTGGGCATATTGAAGGCCATATCGGCTCTACTTTTATTTGCACCAAATAGATATCATCAGAGGACATTTTGTAAAAACGGTTCATTAATACTACCATGTATAAAGAATAAAGTAGCACTTCATGTATTTGTATAAGGCAATCCATTAATATCAAAGACCAATGATATTCCTTACCTTTTATACTGCTCTCCATATTCAAGCTGCTTATATCTCCTTTAACCAAGTCATCCAAAGACTTGCTCATGTCTGTCACAAGGAGATAAATGGTTCGCCATGACATGAATGTCTGATGCGTCGTATAGAAAACAAACTGTCCAGCAAAATCTAGCACGGTGACATAACAGAAAATCTTTTCTAAGTGTTTCATAGTTCCACAATTTCTCACGAAATATGCCAAGTCTCCTTCTTGTCGTATGTCGTCTTTTAGGTCTTGTTCTGTGTTTGTGACAAGATTTTGGATGTTGTTTTCTTTATCTTGACTGACGTCATTTTTTGAGTTCTTGCTCTTGCTTGCAGCATGCCTAGAGACAATATTCACATGGGGCTGACCATAATGCGGAAAATGGTGTTATGAAATTAGAATTGCATTTATGAAAAAGGATTCTGACATCTATATAATATTCACTATAGATCAAACACAATGTCGCCGTAAAACGTGCACATTTTTTTAACACATGTTTAACACATGAACTTAACACTCACTTCAAAACCTGCATGCGAACCCCATAAAGAGATGGCTTATTTTCTAATGCGTTTGATAAGTTAACGAGAAAGACAAGCTTAAAATGTTGCAAATGGTATTAGCTCTGTACCAAACTTACATAAATATATTCGTGCTACGACATTTACAAGCAGCAAATATTTCTTGTGATACTCAGTGTGCCTTAGTCATAATCCAAACATAAATGAACATGAACTAGTGTTTTTCTATTGATGGCGCAGAGAAACAAAATAGAGTTAACCTAATTTTAACATGTCAATTAAAATTCAATTCATATATGGAATAAGTCAATATAAGGGGACAAGATTTTATCTATTGCAATGCTGCCATTTAGAACTACAAGACAAGTTAAACATAGCTTGGATATATGTTAAGGTATGTTACAATCTGCGCTGCATCCATTACGTATAATTAAAAAGTGAGATCATGACATGGTTTAATTTTGCTCTCGTACATTAAATAAAATTCATACCATTCTCGGCAAAGGTTCAACAGAGCCAATACACATTTGGTTCAAAGTGTTTACATACAAACGTCCGGCTTATGATTTAATATTTGATTAAATTTAAATGTTTTCCATTGCATAGCTCCCTTTCTCGAGGTCATTGCAAATGTACAGAGTATACCCATAATTAATTCGAGAAATGTAAATCAAAGTGTAGAGAATACATGTTGTCACTGTCCAAGTGTGTCCAGAAGACGAGTTTTGCAACATGTAAAACTTTGTAAGCATAAAATGTGTTGTACACCCAGTAAGAAAAATGACAATGACCTGACCAGTTGCATATTTGCAATTTATGTAAGCTAGTATCTATATAAAAATGCTCATACCTCAAACTGTAAATAGTAATTTTTTCAGACCAAAACACACTAATATTCGAAACATTTTATAGTGCAAAACGTAAAGATCTTGGTGGATTCTAGTAGTAAAACAATCATTTTAAATTGTTTGGCGCTGCAGCGAACAGCGCAGTAATGTTAGCCAAAAGTGAGTTTTGGGAATGCAGCTTTAACACCTTTTATTATGTATTGTAATCGTGTTCATCTTTAACGAAAACAAATGTCGGGTGTATATGTGCTTGTGATCATCGGCGTTAAACAAACTTTATATTCTTTTCCCTACACTGGGATTTATGAATTAGCAGGACAAGGTGAAGAGCTAGTTCACATTTTTCAACAGCTTACCCTTTTCTTTTATAACCCACTCCTTCGTATCAAAATCTATCTTGCATCTTCTGGAATGTACCTCAATGCCTTTAGTTGGAACATGGGGAGATTCTACAGCTTTTTCGCCAAATATCCGTTTGGTTAAGGTTGTTTTGCCAACACCAAGATGTCCAACGACCATCAGGTGAATGTTATAAACCTTTTCTTTCCCAGCCGCTAAGGCCTCTCTGTAAATTTCTTGTGAGTGTTTGTCCATTCGAAGTATTTCAGGCGGTAATCCTAAAGCAATTCAACAATCGGAAGGAACAAAGGAGTCTAAAATTATATTAATGTATCTCTTATAACAGAAATAAATGTCTATCCTAGACCCATAATTTAGACAATCAAAATATGTATTCAAAACATATGCCTCGAAACGATTAAGAATAAGCCATTGCTTTCACACGTACACTCCTGTCCGATGTATCAGAAGTCAGATTCATATTTAATATGTGCATGTGTAAATTTCACAAATCGCAGACCGTGGTGATAAAATACAACATACCAAGTTTTTGTTTTAAAAGACCTTTTCAAATTACAGCTTAGTTGAAGCTAGCAAGCATCGTAAATCATATGCCAGATCAATTTAATAATGTGAGCCAGTGTCTTACTCAAAATATTATATTTCGAGAATAGCAAATTTGAGCAGAATTGATTTAGAAATGTTTGCACGGTCTATCGGATAGAAGGTCAACTTATCAATGTCATACACGAGCCCGTCTGAAAGCATAATGTATACAGCAAGGATGGATTCAAATTTTTACTTAGATACAGCCTCAAGATTGTAACAAACCAAGCCGATTAAATGCCAGTTCACCTCATATTTAGTGCAGTTGTTGATTTAAGCCAAATTAGTCTTACATCATGATCACGTATATATATATATATATATATATATATATATATATATATATATATATATATATATATATATAGTTTAATACAAACAATACTATCATACAGGTTAGAGAAATTAAATTCGTACTCTACCGAGTTTCGAACCCAGGTCCGCGAGTAAATGGCACCCATCGCCTTGCCTGCACGCAACAGCCCATATACCGTCACGACTAAGCACTCATCACCAATAAATGATGGCATTGAATCGGTGTTATATACGCTCGTGCGTAGCAGACACACTCGCATGACGACCTAGTAAATAATTCTCATATATATATATATATATATATATATATATATATATATATATATATATATATATATATATATATATATATATATATGCACACACACACACACAGTCGAATCCAGATTCCTATTAAATAAATCAAGGTATATAGGATTTTTGTATTACAAAAAATTATAAATATATACCAGACAGAACAGACTGTGATATCCCTGGATTCTGTAGTAGATTCTTGATAATAGTGGGCAGAAATAATAGTTTAATGCAAACAATACTATCATACAGGTTAGAGAAATTAAATTCCTATACTACCGAGTTTCGAACCCAGGTCCGCGAGTAAATGGCATCCATCGCCTTGCCTGCACGCACCAGCCCATATACCGTCACGACTAAGCACGCATCGCCAATAAATGATGGCACTGAATCGGTGTTATATAAGTTCGCGCGTAGCAGACACATTCGCATAACGACCTAGTAAAAAATTCAAATTACAAATAATTATAAATATATACCAAACAGAACAGACTGTGCTATCCCTGGATTTTGTAGTAGAATCTTGATAATAGTGGGCAGAAAAAATAGTTTAATACAAACCTGGGTTCGAAACTCGGTAGAGTACGAATTTAATTTCTCTAATCTGTATGATAGTATTGTTTGTAATGTCATGTTTATACCAATATAACAGTTATCTTTCATTGTGGGGTTCTATATATCAAGTATTTTACGTCTGCTTAGCATCTCAAAAATAAATTTGTGTATTACTTCTATTTCATAAAACATGAAGGAAATTCTAATTTTTCAAACAAACTGTAAACTAATAATGACATAATATAATGAAGTTAAAGAATATTTTGCAAAACCACAGACTCTCAGTTTTATTTAATTTATTGTTTTAGTTCAAACCTGAGTTTCCTCTGTTATCTATGGGCCGTAATAAACACCAGCTTTAATATAAAATTCAGTAATATGGTATACAAACAAAAACGTATTAACCCAACATTTCTTTAAGGACAAATTTATCCGTCTTAAAATCAACTATACAAAAGAAAAGGTTTAATTAATAAATCATCCAGTTTAAGACGGAAACGTAGATCCTGGAAGTATATTTTTGTTGTACATTGCTAGTATAATTATGAAATAAATAATGATGAGGTAGACAAGCACTACAAAATAGAGTATTATCCTCTCAGGTTGGTTAATGTTTCGGTTCAGATAAAAACTGCAAGTAAAGTATCAAACCTATAGCCTAATGGAGCCGATAATTATTGATTTATGAACTGTTTAAGCAGAGTTAAACTTGAAAGGCTATCTCTTGCACCTAAACCCGCCCGGTTTCACATCTACTGACCAAAAGAGGATGCAATTGTGATTCTATTATATTACGTACTAACTCTTAAGCCATATTTATGTCTGAAAAGTTTTGTTGTAAAGTGTATTACTAGTTAAATATTCAAACAAGGCCAAAATTGAAAATATAGTAAAACATCTTCATCCTCCACAGCAAAACGAGAGCATAAACATACAAGTAACTTTTGCTTTGAATAAAACAGCGTATGTACCTAATATTACACAGAAGCTACAAATCCCGAAAAAGGTACTCACACGCTTTAATATATTTAATAAATTTAGTGAAATACAATCGATGAAATAAGGATTAGAATTATTTGGATTCTGACTTTGTAGAGATTAAATAAGTAAAGATATTTCGTGGTTCAATGAAATGTGCTGTAAGAAGAATCTTCTACTAATATGGAAGTTACCTTTAATTGCAGAATTGAGAAATAATTAGTCTATATTTTCGAAAAGATCTGAGAAATAGAGTATGAATGAAATAAAGCAATATGTGTGGGATATGTGTGAAGGTTTTTCGCAGGAAAAATAAGTAAAGTCACAGAATTGTCTTCCAAATGGATGATGGCAAGTCAGATTAAATGCAACCCATTCTCTCTCTCTCTCTCTCTCTCTCTCTCTCTCTCTCTCTCTCTCTCTCTCTCTCTCTCTCTCTCTCTCTCTCTCTCTCTCTCTCTCTCTCTCTCTCTCTTGAAACATGTTTTGTTCAAAATCAGATATTCAAAAGCTTATTTCACGAATTCAGTGATGTGCGAATCAAAATCCGCCACTATTTTGTCTTAGACACTCGAGGATAGTGATACATACATCCCTGTTTTACAGGTTGATTCATTTTGAAAACTGCAGTATTTAGATGATGCAATAAATGTACCCAGAGGAAGATTTCAGTATAGGTAATATGACGAAAGATGCCACATCTATTTTAAGGGATGTCGCTTGGTTATGAATTATTAATTTCATTACTTTGCTTATCATCATAAGGTGAAACCAGATTGCGAATGACTGGATGGATAAGTACTTGATTGCATGGAAATATCGTCTGGTCTTTCGCCGACTCATTTCATCTATATACGCAAATTTTGTAGTCAAATTTCAAATTTGTTGAACCTATATATAGACTTCTTGACATTTACATAAATAACGAAGTTGTAATTAGTATCCTGCAGTATGCAGTCATTTTAATCTTGCAGATGTTGGGCGTAAAACTTGTTTTCCAAAGAGGGAATTTACCTTTCAAGCACTTGACATAGTCCTAAGCACAATAAGAGTTGTTTCAAACATTTTTACTCCAAGTCAAATCCTGAGAACATTATATCTCTCGTCTTTGTCGCTGTTTCAGTCTATACAATATTTGAAGAATATTATTGCATGATACAAGTAAAGCAAGTTTTCCCCAGCAAACAACAATAGCCGAACTTGAATTGAACGAAAAAAAGTATACACGATAGTACAAATTTTCAACGCTTTCAACGCTCCAAACGTTGCTTGCTCACAACTTTTACAGTCTTTAAGCTAGGATAAAATGTCTAGCAAGTGTAGGGAAAGGTTGGGGTGAAAAACATAATTTAGAATATTATTAAGATTGTGACTCGTTAGAATTTAAATAAATAAATATGATTATGTAGTTTTATCAATTGTACTGTGCTAATCATGCGTTTGTACGCATCATTTTAAATCAGTGATGGCCACTCTTCTGGATATTTCTGACAGAAGGAGCTAAAATAGTATGGTTATCTTCCACTGCAGAACTGTGTACTTATTGCATTTTACGTATGTACGAAGTACACGAAAAGAAGAAATTAGACAGAATGAATGCCTTTTTTTCACCCATGTTTTCAAACACCTTGATGTATGGAGTGAAATATTAGCTAAAATAAAGAGGTATGTGTGTAATATGTGTGTGTCTGTTTCTTAATTTGTTGATGCCATTTAAGATACATCATGCCCTTAAATGAAAAAAGTATCTACATATAAGTAGTATATTATGTAGTATATATACGTGTATATGCTTGTGTGTGTTTAAATTGCATTTGATGCAATGTCATCAAAGTGAAGAAGTAAAATCTCATTGTTAAAGTATAATTTATGTTTGTTCAAATGAATTCGTAATAAGCGCCACCTTCAACTACTAAACCATTAAAAAGAAGGAACATAAGGTTTTGGACATATGGCTTGAGGTCGATGCATATTAATAAGAACTAAGGAAGGATAGTTCCCAGAAATTAATTATATATCCCTCAGTAGCTTGTTTTAACTTTATGTCTTAAGCGAAATATGCAAATATATTAATATTTTTATTCGACTATGATACTCTTCTCCCCATAATATTCACATTTCATAAGATTTGTACTTACCATTTTTTAACTTCATTTTTTCTTTTTTACCCATGCGGCAATTATATTTCAATGTTGAGGTGTATAACTTAAGCATGTTACATGTGTGTTGAATCTATCAAGGGATAAATAAATGTTTTGCTTCAATTTTCCTAGAAAATGAAGCAAATTCTACAGAATTTTGTATACATTCTGTAGAAAAAAATCAAATTTACCTTTCTCTTCCTCCATTGCGCAGTTATCTCTTTCTGTCTTTTCAATTCTAGCCTGTTTGTCTGTCAAAAGGATCATTAGAAACAAAACTTATCATGATATAGATATTGCTAGTGCTTAAAACAATGCAAACATACAAAAATCTAATTCACTGGAATATTATTGGAGCAGCTAGAGGAAAATGCAAACAAAATAAAACTACTGACTTATGAATAAATTAAGAAACAAATTAATCTTTCATAGATTCAGATATATACAAAAACCATGGTTACGATATGTTAGTTCATTCTACACCTTGGTGTACTGCGCATTTATTAATGTGCCTCGGGTCAGTGAATTCCGCTGCATTACATCAATATTAGGTTGTTCAAATCAGAATACTGTTCTTACATGACCGAGAGAAGCGGACCACACAACATGACTAGACTAATAAATAATCGATTTTCTACTGCTGGTCCGTGTCTGTATAAATACATTTCACTTAAATAAACATGTAATATCTTCTCTCTGGTACGTAGTCATACTTTTGATCTTAAACTTACATCTTAAGTATCTTTCTGAAGTCTAAAGCTTTCACCTTTTTCGGCCGATGTACAATACACACCTGTTACACGCGATTGCTTTGTTGGCATTACAAATTACGGGAGTCAACTGACAAAATCCAATAGATGTCGCTAGGACAAAGCACTAAAATATATGTTCAATCCGTCAAGGTGTAAACATTAACATATTTGAGCCTTGGCTGTTATATGAAATAGTTATGTTGACAAAGTATTTGGTTAGCAATATTTGAAAATCAAACATGATCCACTCATGCGCAATTTACCTCCAGACTGCTGCAACGAATAGATTGCTATGCCTACAGTTACAGCGACTGAAAAAAAAATGAATAAAATTGTATCGCTCTGCACCTACATTATCCTAGCATAAAAGTGAAAGATAATGTTGAATTTGTTTTACAAAAAAAAACAAACAACTGCAGTTTGGGCAACAGGGAGTTACAAACTTGAAATCGGGTGCTTGCACCGTTTACAGTTAGATGGATAATATTCCACGCTATCCTCAGCAAGCAACTAATGTCAGCTTTGAATTAAACAAATGAATCTACGATAATACACACATTCACATATTGGAAAAGATGTTAATACCATTTTAATTATTTAACGAAGTTTGATAAAGTTGCAAGTGACGGTATAAGATGGAAAAACAGAAAATAATTGAGAATCATAATAAATCTAATTAATAAAATCGTGACTTTTTAGAAATTAAATGATTGAGGACGATATGTAGTTATACGAAATGCACAGTGCCGAAAACGTGTTTCTAGGTATTATTGCAAATCAACAATCTGACTCTAATATAACAGTTAACATACGTGACAGAATTTTATACCTAACATAATTTAAATATATGTGTTTGTACCACAACAAATAATTATTTTGTATTAATAATCCAACTTTATAAAAGTCTTGGAAGTAATATTTCTCAGAAAAAAAGTAAATTTTGTGGAATGTGTATCTGTTTTTGTGTTATTGTAAGAAAGCATGACAATAATGTATACCAAGAATATATATAATTTACATACACCTGATATACAGAAAGCGTTCCCTTATTACAATAACGTTTTCTGCCCATTTCATTTCCTGAGAATGTTTTGGACTGGACGTCTCCAGACAGAATAATTAATGACAGTCATGGATTTACCTCCAGACTACTTCGTCCAGAGGATTACTATACCTGCAGCAGCTGCTCCTGAAAACCAGAGTACGCAAATTATGTCATTGTGCATGAACATTATCATAAGACTAAATAACTGAATTTTAGATAATAGGAAACGTTTAAATCTCGAAAAGAGTGCTAACAGATTTTACAGTGAGTTTATAGCTTTGTGTAAGAATCTAAAAAAATAAACTGTTATCCATTAATGTCTATCATGACCAATGGAGGCAGAAAATAATCATTAAATTATATGTGCAATATACAAATACACGCACACGCGCTGCCCTTGTTACAGCCTACCCTTTCATATTTCAAAAGAACTTGATTCCTTGTTAAAAATCCAGCACTAGATACTGAAAAATGAAGCAAATACAAATATGGCAGTTATCATCCATTGCAGATTTATTTACAAATTGTATTTTACACGTCTGCTTAGACAATCAAGAGAACTAATTATAATCATATTTTTATCGTCCAACTTTTAAAGTCATGTTGAATGGAGAGTAAATTCAAACTTTTGACTAAAATAAGAATTATGTGCAACATATATGTCTTTTTATGTGCTAATATAAATTGAAGGCAATGGTCTTTATGAAGGATGACTATTATGTTAATAACATTAATTCGCAGAAAGCATTCCCTTTCCAATGTACTCTTTCTCGCGATTATGTTCTGAGAAAATTATGTGGATTGAAACATTTTCAATGATCCTCAATTTACCTATTCCTACCATCAACATTTTGTCCAACATATCCAAACATCATTCCTGAAAACAAATGAAGAAAATTATATCAATGTGTATAAATACTATTCTCAGCAAAGGAACAAATAGGACACTGAGTTCCTTAGATACCACTGAAAGACCAACACTCTAAAGAGGTGCTAACACCCTTTTACATTTCAGTTGGATATTGTCTATCATAATTAATGGATAGAGAAGAGTGCACAGATCTAACACTATAGATACACTTCACGATGTTGTTGCGCATGATATAACAGAATCTAAAACATCATTAAAATCTAATTTATTTTTTGGGAAATTAGCTGCAAGCTTTGCCAGCTTGAAATGGTTATCTAGAATAACAATACAGGAAATAAATTCATTCAGGGTGTGCGATTGTGTGTGTGTGTGTGTGTGTGTGTGTGTGTGTGTGTCTTAAGAGCATCCATTTCTGTTTGAACCATACCAACAGGTGTAAATGAGAACATTTCCAATAAATCAATCATTTGCACTATAAACGGCTCACTTTCTTGCTTCATCAAATCGCCTTGAGCCAAATATCCAAACTAGTCATCATTCCATTTAACAATCTTATACACCTGAGTCACATATTCAAATTTAAGAACATATATATATATATATATATATATATATATATATATATATATATATATATATATATATATATATATATATATATATATATATATATATTCATGTGTGTGTGTGTGTCTACGCATGTATCTAAGTTGGATAATCTACCTAAAGTAGAGGCATGATGGGAAAACACATAATACACAAATGTGATCAAACCTGGAATCTAGAAATAATACAGAGGATATATAGATCGATGAGATATATTGAATGAATTTCTACTTTATACTGATATTAGATTTGGTCTGTGTGCTTGATATAACTAAAACAAAAGCATGCGCTCTAATATGGCAGATGGATTCTACTGCAGAGTTATGTACTTACTACATTGCATTGTGAGAGAAATAGTCTCACTAATTGATGAATTACACTTTAAAATAGACGCAGCACAGTGTATTTTCATTTCATATATTGCGTTGAATACTTAGTACTCCTGTTCCATTCAGTTGACATGATTCTACGGTTGACCTCAAGAAAACCATTTACTATAGTTACAGAATGTTGTTTACTCTTGCGAAGGCAAGAAATAACTATAGGCCGGTACTTTGTAATTATTGCAAAACCACTTATATGTGACCAATGTCTTACACTTGCTCATTTATAATTCAGCAAAGAATCATGAATGCAAAAAAATTATATTAATTCTGTAATGCAGAAATGACATTAAATAGTGAATTTCAGATCTATCTAATGACTATAATATAATGTCACAAAGTCAACTTCATTTAATAATTAAATTAGACAGTTACAGAACAGGATATAATTAAACAGGTATAACTGGTTCAAATGATCAGCAATTATTTTTACAAGAGATAAACGCACATGCAACTTAATTGGAATTCGAAGAAGATTTTCAGACATAGTAGTCCGTTTGCAAAATTTAAAAACACGATAGACAACAGTGACGTTTTAATCTATATTCATTAAAAATCCTGGGAAGTACTGATAATCTACTGCCTGAGATGAATTTCAATGAATTTAATATCAGACAAATATTTTCTTTAAATGCTCAGTATCGCAATCAATCCTTCAGCGATAATAAGATTTTCAAATCAGTTACTGTGGTGAATAAAATGGATGTCAGATAGACCCCACTTTTATTAAGATCTAACTTCACATCATGAGAAGTCTTCTGGTGGAACTCCCCATATTAATATGACTTTATTTAAAGGCGTAATGATTACAAATGTTAGAATTCTATATTTTGAAACCAGATAACAGAAAAAGCAGTAGGTTTAAAAGAATTTAACAAAAATAATTTATGTTCCAAGAATACAAAAGAAATATTTAAAGGATCTTACATTATTGTAAATTAAATTCCAAACAGTTGTAAACATTTTATCACAAGACCAAAACAATAGAGATAGATTTAGCAGACATATTTTATGTCTAATATATGTTATTATAGGTTTAACTTTATAAATTTTTTTTAGTAAAACCTCATGTTGATACTAACATTCATTCAGAAGGAGCAGTTATAACAATATCTTCAAGATTGCCGCGACAAAAATTAAAATTAAACAGTAGATCAGTATCTTTTCATTAAGGCGAAAGTAACCATCATGAGAGTTGTTTACTGAAAACTTCATACTGATATGACCATACCTTCAGAAAGTAGTAACAAGCTTCAAGGTATAAAATGTGGCGGCTACACTAAATAAAAGCCCACTATATGAGAAATGTTTATGTAATGTTGCGTTACAATCTTTAAAGTGATTTAGAGAGCAGAAAACAAACTTACGCTCACGGGTTGTCGAACATGATACCTTCCAACAAGTTCTTCTTAAGAGGAGCAGTTGAAATCTTAATGATATGGATCGAACGATTTAGGTTTGGAGTGAACAATAAACCATCTGGCTCAGTGTGTGTGTGTGTGTCATATCCATGGAATGAATATTATAGAACACAAATCAGAGTCTATACAATTTAATTCAGACATGTGATGGAGGTGAGAGATTACTGTTTCCAGACAAATTTAGCTGCATTTTATTGATTCCTCTATCTAAATAGTTATAGAATTCTTGACCAATCTATTTTACTCAGGACTATGTTACATTGTTATTGCTACAACTCATTCAGTAGGATTTACAGTTCTAGAGTTGAGAATTTAATAACAAATAGTATTATGAAATCATTCTTGAAATAAATCTTTACAAGCCTTGTTTAACTGTTTAGTTATTATATTGTATTCGACTACGGGGATACACTTTAGGTAAGATATTACTTATCAAAGAAAGGCCATTATTCAAGTCAGTCACACTGATGGCCATATTGACTACACAAATTAGCCAAACTCTTCAGTACCTTTAGATATTTATCTAACAGACTGAAGACTAGATTTAATATAGGAGATTTATTCCAAAATCATCAATGTGCAAATAGTGAATTCATTCCTAGGTTGAAAAAGTAATAATAATAATAATAATAATAATAATAATAATAATAATAATAATAATAATAATAATAATAATAATAATAATAATAATATAATAAAATAATAATAATAATAATAATAATAATATTTTTATTATTATTATTATTATTATTATTATTATTATTATTATTATCATTATTATTATTATTATTATTATTATTATTATTATTATTATTATTATTATTATTATTATTATTATTATTATTATTATTATTATTATTATTATTATTATTATATTAAGTTTTCAGAACGATTATTTCAATCAGTTCTTTATAATCAGGATTGTTCTTACGTCCAGTTTACCACATACATACATACATACATACATACATACATACATACATACATACATACATACATACATACATACATACATACATACATACATACATACATACATACATACATACATACATACATACATACATACATACATACATACATACATACATACATACATACATACATACATACATACATACATACATGTATCTCTCGGTTGCGTTGTATCTCCTCAAAATCTTGGACTCTGCTATCTCGAATATGTGCCCAAGAGAGCTATCTCGAATACATGAGAGAGAGAGAGTACGCAAATTGTTTTCAAGTTTTACATATATATATAAATAAATATATTCATACATATATATATATTTATACATATATATTTATATATATATTTATATATATATATATATATATAATACATATATACATATATATATACATATATAAATATATAAATATATATATACATATATATATATATACATATATATATAGATATATATGTACATGTGTGTGTATTTATGTGTGAATGTGTGTGTGTATGTGTTGGACATCCAGGTAATTATATAACACACATGGAAGTTCAATTTTGAATAATGGAGAGCTCGATTCCGCATATTAAAGACATGAGTATCATACATTTCAAAGATCATGTAAAATGTATCTTTATATTGACTCTTATGATTGTGCTTGGTCAAGCATCAATATTGAGAAACATTTCCCCGTTATGGCCTCGTTGGCCTGTTTTAAAGTCTTTTGCTATTGAGAAACATTCCCCGTTATGTCCTCAATGGCCTGCTATAGAGTCATTTGCTAACCTCAGCATAGAGCTTTTTATTGTTCCCCAGTGACTTAAGTTTAACATTTATGATACAAAATTTCTTCAAGTTATCGAATTTGCTTTAATGTTAATCACTTTTGTAAAAAAAATATGCAGACTGAGTGTTTTATAAACATCATCAGTTTCTTCCTTCTGGGAAATTACTTACTTTCGTTTTGAATAAGCCACCATGTAAATTACGTTGATTTCACTTTGAAATAAATATACCATTACAACTGGCTAAACAGGAACGCTGTTCGGGGAAGGAAGATAACAAAGAAGAAAAATAGTTTTATCAAACAAGGCACACAAGAAAATGTTTGTATTCATCCCAGATTGTTACATCCCAATATATTGCACTGTATAAACTCCAAGTAATATTGGTCTGTCGAGCTCAGTTGCTCCCACTCAGTTGTCAGTTGCATTCCGCTCCGTTGTCAGCACAGAAAAAGCAAGAACATATCATGTGTGTGTGTGTGTGTGTGTGTGTGTGAGAGAGAGAGAGAGAGAGAGAGAGAGAGAGAGAGAGAGAGAGAGAGAGAGAGAGAGAGAGAGAGAGAGAGCGAGAATATGTGGATCTTTAACGTAGCTTTGACAAGTTTTCCGTCATGTTGATACGATATCTGCAGTGTGGCAGTTTATAGTGATGTCTAGTACTGGGGAATCATGTCGCTGACATGTAGCATGATGTCCCAAGCAGTCACATTATCCTGACACCAGGTCTACCAGTCCTAACACTAACCTCTCAATACTGAGCGCCTAGAGAGGCAGTTGTTAGTAACATTTTTATAAGTCTTTGGTATGACTCCGGGTTCGATCCCGAGACCTCCCTCACCCCAGGCGGACGCTCTAACTGCTTCAACAAACCGGAGCGGTCCCTTATTATTTGGTATCACTCTAATATAATCGTCCGGTCATTCACAAATCGCGACGAGAGCTTTTTTGTTTTTGCTGTAATCCATAGCAAAATCTGATGTATTTAATATTTTTTTTTCATTTTTTAACGGAGCTTAACTTGAACTTTACAATTTCAGAGAGCAACGTTTACGTATGATTCGATATATGATCGAATAATTGAAGAAGTAGGTATCGGCTTCGTTCTGATATTAAGACTTCTTTAATTTGATTTTCTGATAAAACACTGACGATAGAACAATTATGTATGAGTTTTTAAAATTGTATACCAAAGTTTCAACTGACGGAAAATCGATTACAAATGTTTCGAGGTCTGTATAATTGGATCAACATGTCTGACACATAAATCCCACCGTTTGATTAATACATACATTCTTATCATAACTTATTGGATTCCACCTTTTTAAATTCGGTTGTTTTATATAAAAACAATTTCAGTACTTTTGTCCGCATTGCAGTTAATTCGGTCAGCATAAAGCTTTTCGACAACAATAACAAGATCAGCAACAGTAATAATTGCACCAATAACAATAATAATAATAATAATAATAATAATAATAATAATAATAATAATAATAATAATAATAATAATAAGAAGAAGAAGAAGAAGAAGAATAATAATAATAATAATAATAATAATAATAATAATAATAATAATAATAATAATAATAATAATAATAATAATAATAATAATAATAATAATAATAATAATAATAAAATAGCAATACAATAATGAAGTTCACGTCATACATAAAATAGCAAAACAATAATGAAATTCACGTCATTATTATTATTATTATTATTATTATTATTATTATTATTATTATTATTATTATTATTATTATTATTATTATTAAGTTCATATTAAAATTATTTTAAAAATATATCACAACAACATTTCTTAACATAATCCCATCAATTACTATTAAAGCACTTTCCACCTGTTATCAAGATATTTCCTACTTTCAGATTGAGCATTTAAAAAGAAAAGAAAATGTCACAAAATAAGTAACACTAATTAAATTCATGACAACAAAAAAAAACTCTTGTACGTAATATATTTTTTATCTAGAGTTTTGGACAGAAAGCTGATATTAATTATAATTTGTATCTTCCTTTATAATCAACATTAATCATTTCGCTTGGTAAGAATTAGCCATAATACCAGATGTAATTGTATTGTGCTCAAAACATAGTCAAATTCATACTCTTGATTTACACCTACTATCACTTCAGATGCTTTTGTTAGTGTAATTATAAGTCTCATATCATGTGGTAGAACATGATGATACAGTCGATAACGATCTGTCAGTATGTGGAATCAAACCATTTTTTCTTAACAATTCTTTCTATATATATTAAATTAAACAGTTTCTGTACTGGTGTTGTGTGCGTTAGTCGCAACTCATTTGAACTTTCTCAGTGTTTAATTTATTATGTCCTGCTCTATTTGTTATTCGCCCTGGTAGATTCTGGTAACCACAAATCCTTAAGCGCGAGGAACATGACGTAGTCATTCATCTAAATTGTATCATCATTACCATAAGAAATGTTTATGACTTTAAAAAGCATTTATCGCAAATTGTGGGGAATAATAACCATTTTCAATACCTTTGAGGCATAAGCAATTAGGAAATAACACTTATTACCAAGAAACAAAATCGTGTTACATAGAGGTATTTATATATGACATACTTTTTAGCCTTTACATCAAACGATATAAAAAATATCTACCTGATAATATACAAATAGTATGTCCCATCTTCTCGCTTTCTTTTTTCCTCTTGTTGTTGTTGCTTTTGGATAAATGCAACTTGTGCTTCTTACTGACATTGCAGCAAATTAACCAATTCTTCCGTCTGTTTCTTTTTTAAATCATCCACCAATGGTATAAGATGGAGGAATAGGTAAAGGTAGTTATGCCATCGCAAACAAAAATTCTTGCAGGCTCGCTAGGATATCAATTAAAGCTAAATTGAAGTCATCCGATTCCGGAAAAGGAATATTGGTTACCGCTGCAGCAGTAGTCATAAATATGGTACGATCACTCTGATTATACGGTTTATCAGCATCAGCAATACATTGTCTTCGTTCTTTCAACCGTATTTTTTGTACTTAAACTGTTCTGGAATGGTAAACCGTACGAACGATTGTGCGCCAACATAGTTTATGTGACGTCACGCATCCCCTCTCTTCCGATGTAAGTGAGAAGCCACGGTGTAAAAGAATTTTGTGAGAATCAATTTGATTGGTAGAACATTTTAATCCGTTCCTATCCTGTTTTAAGCTATATGTACATGTGCTGTTTTCATGAATACTCAAGCAAAATGTGGACAAGCGTAGATTCATCAATTGTCGTCTTGGGTATGCAGTTCAAACCCAGATTACCCTATGCAAAAACGGCATTATGGGTCATTACCAGGATCACGCACACACCATGATATGGAAGTTAAGAGTTTGTGTGGAGAGGCAAGGGTATCTGACCTAGGTTCTATTGTCCTGTCGTGCTACGAAATTTGAAAAGAATAAAGCCAGCGGGACAATGCCGCTTTGCGTTGACCGACTTTATTTAACAAATCCCAAAGATCACTAGACAAGACTGATACTAAAAATATTTCACAATAATTTGTATTCTATACTTTGTGTTTGTGCTGTGTTTGTATTTTACTTACCAAACCAGAACTAAAACTTAAAATCCCTTATCTTTTTTCTTGTGGCAGCATGTATAAGCGGATATAGTAGATATAGTAGTGTGCCAATTAGCAATTTCTAACCTTTTGTAATTGCAATTGTCTGCGTATATAACTATACTGCGTGTGTAGAAAGACTCCTACTCTTTTCTTTAGAGTTGAGGCATGCGTTTAAAAAAAATTGCTGAATAGTATATGGGTGTTTGTTATTATCAAAAAGCAGGCGATGGATAGGTTTGTGGGGAGCTGTGTTCGGATTGGAATTAGCAGTTGCTGGATTGGTCATGTGTGTTTTCGAATATAATCATGGTGCTGGATTGGTCATGTGTGTTTTCGAATATAATATAATCATGGTGTTGGATTGGTCATGTGTGTTTTCGAATATAATCATGGTGCTGGATTGGTCATGTGTGTTTTCGAATATAATCATGGTGCTGGTGGAATAGAGATGTGGATTAGAGAGGTGTGTCTTGAATTATAATCAAAAAATGGGTACCAGGTAGTGGGGTTGGTGTTTGGATCGTACATACAAATTTTAAAATTTCCGTTTCTGCATATTCTGCCTACACATCATTAGAACTCGTTGGTATTGGCATCCAAAGACTTGTGTAAATATGTTTACGAATAATTATTGTGCCTGTCAACGTATGAATCCTTGCGTTATACAAAAGAACGAACTGTGGCTCATAAACTGGATTATAAATTAGGCTTTAAATATATGTCCATTTAATGAGGGAAATAGACTGCAGTTTAAGACAAAGTCGAAGTCATGTAACTCTCAGTAAAAAATTATACTTCCGTTTCCCCATCACTCGAATTTAGTTCTTTCAAATAATGATGAAATTCTTAATTTATTAATTTCTTGCACAGCTAATCACTTGTGAGCCAATGAAAAAGTCGAAATTCGCCTTCCTTTTGAGTTTTTATCCGATTTAGTTTTTAGTAATCCACAATCCAAATGTATCGTTTTTACCTCGACCTAAAATTATTCAATACAGTACTACTATTTATACAGCAGGAATTTCTAGCAGAGACAAGGAAGACATAAAGACATTCAGTTGAATAAAATACCTTGTTGGGCAGAGCTAAGAATTAGCTATACTCACTTAGGCTTAGGCTAGTACATGTCTTTGCTTATTAGGTCGATGGCTTGTAAAGTTTTTGTTGTCACAAGTCAGAGTTTATCTACGCCATCATAAATGATCTTCCAAACTCTGAATGATCTGACGATTTTCGAGACTTTTCAGACCTAACGGCGTCAATCTTGAGATTCAATTGCTCACCTAGAGGGGTACAACAATTAGAATTTGACTTATGGTATTTCAAAACAAGGCTCTATAATATGTACCGCTTTTGATAAGATTTAAAAGGTAAAATTTTGTGTCAAAGAAGGTAAGCCAAGCCATATGTGCTTATCAAACCACCGATGTAGTGTCACAGACATCATTATCCATATTATTATTAACTATTCTGCGTATAAATTAATATCATTAATGGGGACATGGGCGCCCGGAGCAGAGGTCAGGGGTGTCACATGACCCTGTTACGTGTAGGCTTGTTCAAAAGTAACAAAGAAAACGTTGAAGCCAACAAAATTTATACATTTTAAGAAAAATAATTATTTTCATTACCAAACAAGGTAAAACTATGAAATAGGATTTTCAGTTTGTGAATATAATCCAAAATTTAATCATGGGATCTAAAACTATAAGTCCTATCACTAAAATGTCCTAAATGAATCAAGGTTCGAATCCCGATGAAGTTCCAAGATGGTGGACAATGACCTCATAAGAATGCAGGATTGTACTGATGTGTCAACAGTTCCTGACTTCTGAACAATTTCCACTGAATGTCTTTGTCCACTAATTTCATGAAGAAGCACATTTTCGAAAAAAAATACATTATTTTAAATAACAATTTCAACACAAACGGTCTAAACACAAAATACAAAGGTAGGAAATAAGACTCAACTAATCTACTAGAAAACGTCTATTTTACCCGATATTTTAGATCACATGATGGCTCACGTGGTCACTTGATTTGAACAGCGCAGTGAAAAACATGTCAATTTCCACGCAAACTATGGACGAACTTTACTCTGCTGAACAAATATTTACTCTAATATTCAATTTGAAACAGTTCTTTACAACATAGAGTATTCACGCAAGCGAAGTATGACCTTGATTACAACCAATGTTTTTTTCAGTGTTAAAAGTCTCCGAACCAAGGTTGGCTAAAAATAATCTGTAGCAATCGAACTATGTGTTTATCGAGTCAAACCAGAAACATAATTTTCCGAAAATGATGTCAAATCCAGTGAATATAATTATGATTATAATAACGCAATGAAATACAAATAAAATAAAAAAGAATTCAAAACTAACAGACAAGCAATTAAATTACATATACGTTACACTTGCCCACATAAAGAAAAAAGGTTTATAAAATCAAGTCTTTTTTTCAACACAAGTAAAGTATATATATGAAGTAAAACAAAATTACATCATAAGAATTATTATGAATTATACAAAATGTACATGAAAGAATAGTTATATACACGGGAAAGTACATCTGCGATTAAATTATCTGATCTCTTGATGTGCCTGGTGTCAAGATTATATTTTTGTAACAACAAACTCTACGTTAATAATCCTTGATTTTTATATTTCATCTTGTCGATGAAAGTAAGAGGGTTGTGATCACTAAACACAACACTCAGAGAAGTAGCTGAACTAATGTAAATTTCAAAATGCTATAATGCCAATATTAAATCTAAACATTACTTCTCGATTGTCGAATAATGTATTTGGTGCTTATTTAATCTCTATAAAAAATAGCACACTGGATGATCAGCACCATTTCTATCTTCTTGAAATAAAACTGTTTCAACCCAAACATCACTTTCATCCACAGATAATTTAAAGGATTAACTGAAATTTGAAGCTGTAAGAATTGGTGCACCTTTAAGCATGATATTTAACCAATGGAAAACCTCTTGACGTTTTTCAGTCCAAATAAACTTGCTTTTATTGCTCAACAGGTTTGTCAGAAGTTCAGCAATATTAGAAAACTTGGAAATAAAAAGTTTCCATTAGTATACAGCCTTACCTAAAAATCGCATCAGTTTATTTTTTTCTTACAGGCACAAGGAATACACAGATGGCCTTCAACATAGTATCTATAGGTTTAACTTGTCAATGTCCCACAACAGGTCCTAGCAATGTTACACTTGCACGGCAGAACTCATTTTTAGATAATTTGATTGTCAAATTTGTATCATTGAGTCTGTCAAACGTTCAAGGGTATTTGGGGAACCATTCATCCCGAACGCCATTGCTGTATATTGATATAGGCTATCAGGAGTCACTAATGCCGAACTTTCCCTTGCCCTTGCCGTTATTGGAAATTGCTAAAATCCTTTCAGAAGGTTAAATTTGGTGAGATACTTGGCATTTCCAATTTTATCAATGCAGTCATCAATTTTTGGTAATGTAAGTTAATCTGTTTTAGTTTCTGTTTCATCAAAAAGTTTGTTTGTTGTCGTAGAAATATCTAGAAATAATCTCATATTTACATAATAACTGTTTAATTTCATTCATTTATTGCTGTTGTAAATGTGAAAGTCTTCTGGTCCAGATTATTCATTATTTCCGAAATCCGAAGATTTGTCACTCGATTAACAATGCAGTCCGATTGAATTCATTCACTTAAATCCTCAGTTGGTGGGACAGGTACAACTAAATTAATTGCGTGATTTACCGGGCTATATCTCTCAACCTACTGGTACTCCATTAATTTTGTTTAGGTTAGAGTACTATTATTATAATTTAACTCATTCATTTTCTTCTTAACTTTGTAAGGGTCGTAAAATCGCATTTGAAGATCTTCAGGAATGACCAAGAGAGAATGAACTCAATTACAAGACTAAAGCGTTTTCTTTATTAAAGGTCTTTAAGTCCATACTTTTACTTCTGACTTAAATTGCTTAGTGCCAAATTCAAGCATAATTAACTGGAAAATTCCAGACATAAAATTTTACCAATGGCCAGATTAAACAGATTTGGAAATGCCAAATTAAGCAACAAAAAAAAGTTAGCAAAGCTTTTACTACAGCTTTATCTTTAATATTCCTCAACTGAATTGCCTCTGGGAACCTTGTTGACTCGCACATAATGGTCAACACATTGGTTGATTGACTTGCTTTTAGGTAAAGGCCATCAAAATCTACCATTATTCTGCTAAATAATAAATATCACTGGCTCTACCAACAAGTAAAGATTGTAATAAAAGCTTTCAATACATGAGTATGACCCTGACCTCTTAAAAATAAGATCATTTGGGATAGGTCTATCTCGATTCTGATGCTTATATTTCAATTTGATGCAATCAAAAATAACGTGCACTTCTTGCAATGGTGGCGCTCACCAGTTAGACTGTACGTTTTAGAAAGTGATGGATATAACGTTGCGTTGCTTGCATTTAAAACATGCACAGTGGAAAAAATGTTGGCATACCTCTATGCTACTTTGTGGCTGACATTTCTTTGGATATTGTACTTTTGGAACTTGCAACTGATCTTAGCCCACTGCTAACTAAAATTACTGCTCCCTTGTGCTCCAAAAATCAACTTGAATTTGTCTAAAAGTACACTACCCTTTCCTCAGCTATTAAAAGAGGGAAAATGAATTTTGCCCGACTAGACAACACCAGTTTCTGAAAGTGCAATGAATGAATTACTAAATATATGAAATGTAACAAAAACAAAACGTTATCAGCTCTTTTTGTACAATTTACATCTAAAGATCAGGAAGTGAAACTGAGCAAGTGGAGCTAACACTATTTTAAAAGATGAATATCTGTGGTAAGGCCAAGCTGTATACTCTATAACCCATATTACACCCTTCAATCATACACCAAAATAAATTGAATTAAAGGTTCTGTGAACAATGACTAAGGTATACAAAGAAGTCTTTTTTAATAGCCAGTATAACTAGTGATAATACCAAGGTGAATTCCTTTTCTTTAAAATTCTAGCCCTATTCTAAATATGAAGCTGTAACAATAGATACACGCAGGAAAAGACAAGGTTTCAACCAAATTTATCAGAAGCTTGTTTTTTATATAAAAGTTGCGCCTGACTGAGTTTTTATGGAGTTGTATTAGGCTGAAATACCATTTTACCAGTAGACTGCTGAATGAAATACTTGGCAACAAAATAACTTTATGAGTTAAAGAATACTTATCAGCGGCACGAGCAGCATTTTCCAACGTTTCGATCTGACGCTCGTCAAAATAAGTCTTAACGCCCCTATGGACACAGTTCCTAAACTCTTCAACAAACACGAGTTGTGTCTGACTTTCGTGATCTTTGTTAAACCATCCAGAAGTGCACCACCTACCAAATTGGTGTGCTCCTTCCCGTGCAACTTCGACATAGGTCTTGTCAGTTGATTTTCTAGAATTCCTGAATTTTTGCCGATAGGCCTCAGGGACTAACTGATAACTCTTCCAGTTATTGTCTTTAATCACATCAGAGTAAACACTCTGCTCTAGTGACAGCGAAAAATAAATATCACTGGCTCTGCCAACAAGTAAAGATTGTAATACAAGATTCCAATGCTGCCTTGGCCACTTTAAAGTTTCCGCAATGTTTTCAAAACGAGGAAAATATCTGTCTACTTCTTCCAGAAAAGAGCACTAACTTCATGTTTTCTAAAACATTAAAAGTAGGAAAGTGTTTTTCTTTTCCCAGCTCTAATTATTTCATTCTAATTTGAAATTACCTTTCTTCTTTCTCTCTTTGCATTTACATATTTAGTTTTTCTTTCCTAATTTGCATTTGTCTGTCACTATATCTTTCTTCAAATTTCATTTGTATTTCGTCCCTTTTTCTTTTCTTTTGTATCTTTTACTGAACCTGTCTTATCTCTAATTCCAACTTTTTTATCTGGAATTCCATTTTCAAAATGTCAAAAACACTCCTGGGTAAAATTCAAAACTTTTGATGATATTATGAAAAAGTCTGTTGATTTCACTAAAACTTTCAAACAAAATGTAAAATAATACTTGGGATTTAAAATATTCTGAAAACTGGGTAAATTAAATTTCAAGAAACAATATTTTAAAATATTTTAGCCAAAAATCGTAAATCCGAAAGATTAAAACCCCATATTTTTGTTACTTCTAGGCTTGTTCAGATGTACAAAAAGAAAACAGGTAAGTCAACAAACTTTGTAAATTTTAAGAAAAATATCTTATTTCTATAAAAACAAGATACAAATATGAAAACGGACTTACATTCTGTGAATATATTCCAAACATTAATCATGAAATCTAACAATATCAGTCCTATCACTAGAAGATCCTAAACAAATCAAGGTTCGAATTCAAACGAAGTGCCAAGATGATGAAAGATTTCGTGAGAGGAATGCAGTATTGTACCAATGTATCAACCGTTCCTAGTTGAATTTTATGAATCAAGAATAATATTCCGGCTTTAGACTTCTGAATAATTTCCACTCAGTGTATTTGAAAGAAACGTCGTGTTTATTTAAAACGTAAATATGAATCTTGTCCTGCGTAAGTATTTGCTGTAGATTGCCGACTGAATAAACAACCGGGCGTAAACGATTGGTTTTGACCATGGTCATTTTCTAGCATATGTGATTTCTTCATGTACTGCGATAATTATATGATGAAATAACCTCAGGTTTTTTGTTGTCGAGCATGAAGTGAGGTCTTAGTGCAGTTTAAAAATACTTAGGTCCCTTTGAAATAGTCAGTCGTATAATATCTCTCCTAGGTGCCGTAGAGTCTTTCGTATACCTTGAAAAAAGGGTATAATTTACTTTGTGCTGGAAAGAATTTTTTTTCTTTACATCTGGAAAGCTCGAGATGCATTTTGTTATAGATGAAAATTATAAAAGTTCATCTACTCTTTAAATAATATATTTCCCTGGAGAACTACACAAGTGGTTTAGGAAAAAGACATTCAGTGAAATTCATTCTAAATTGGAACAGTACAGTGCAAATTGTGGTTCAACGTGAAATTCTGGACATTTGCGTGAAGACTCCATCTGAAGTCATTATCTTCCATCTTAAAACCAACTTGAGATTCAAACTAGATTCAGTTAGAACTCTTTCACCTCGCTCACTCGCGAGAGGGGATGTTATCTTATTAATAATTAGATTTGAATACTTAGGTGCAGTAATAGCAACTAACAATCATTAAAGAATGTCTCACAGCTCACAAACTAAAACCTGTGTAGCAACGCAACATAATAGAGGATTTGTTAGGCAGACTAGCAAACTTAGGATAATACTAGGATTTAATAATAACAACAACGGTGATCCAGTTTCTCTTCACTCAACATCCACTGCAATCCAAACTGATTTACCCCAATTTACCCCCTTTAATACTGGACAATATGGCAAGAGCTCTTCAAAAATGACGGTCTTGGTTACCACCTTAGCTGTATGCGCAAACATCACTTCCATTTTCAATCGTCCTTAATCGTTAATCCAGAATGGCTAAAGTCATTACCAGTGATAGTCGACAAAATTAATTACAATATTCCCAGACACAGACTCCCCACAAATACTGGATGACACGATTCCAATGTCGTCGTCTCCAAGTTTCAGCATGAGAGAAGAAAGGCAAGACCTGAACAGAGAAGAAAAGCTGGGAGGATATCTATCCATATTAGAAATAGATAATACTCCAAGTACAGCAGCTTTACAAATGTCCATCAATACTGAAACATTGCAGGCACCAAGTACAAATCAGCCAAAGTGCAAAAGGACACACAAAGCTCAACAAAACCATTAGCAACAGAAATAGTACTAATAACATCCTCAACCTCTCCTTCCTATAGGTCATAAAAGTAACCTCAGTGAGAAAATTCAATGAATATCCCACCCTAGAAGAGAAATTCCAATGAATTCCTAAAACAAAGGGTACATAGCAAGAAGTGACTTACGAGGAGGGCGATCAAGTAAGGGAAAAAAGCGGGAAAAGATTCATAGTAGTCAAAACCAGTCAAACTTTCCTGTCAAAATAAAGGACAACTTAGGCTTAACGACGGAAGAATGTACCAAACTGCAATTCACTCAGAATTAAGTCAGCAATCCCCAATCTGCATGCGTTGCAAATACAAAGAAAAGGAAAAATAAACATTGAAAAGCAAGATCAAAACCAAAAAGACATGGAAACATTGTGAAATAGATTCCAACATCTAAAGTATAAAATATAAATGGCTGATTGATAATGAATGGAAAGGATGAAATCCAATCCGAAATACTGCACACCAAACACAAACAAACTTTACAGCTAATAACAATAGAAACATACAAAATCACAAGGAGAACACGACGACCAACAGCCAAACCGAATCTGATCTAAGACATGTACATCAATAGCATCAGATGAAACTAACGGTCTTTATCAAAAGCGGAAATCCAAAGCTTAACATCATAAGCGATGTAAGCAATATGAATATGTTAGCAAGATTACACGGAGGAGAGATGAAGATCATAATACCAAAAGCTAATGAAAGTGACTCTTATCCTATGGAGCAAATGTCGTGAAAGCATACCTCTTAATGATCAATGACGGATACGAATTCAATATTGCCCTTTTGAAATTCAGATCAACCCCACCCCTTACAATTTCAAGACTGTATATAAAAAGTGATCAATATTACCAATTGTTGCCTATAACTAAAAATACTTACCAAGGACAATGTACTAGTTAACATGGTTTTGATAGGAATGGTTAGCGGTCACATGAAACTTCGCACATACGATAAACTGCATTGTGAAATGTTTATAGCGCACATTACCACTAATTAATGTCAACATTCAGAATGAAATCTGCATAAATTGGTTTTTAGTGCCCCGTTTCTCTTCTAGCCCAATTAAACCTTTAGAATACTCAATAGATTAAGTACGTAAATATAATGAACTCCATGTCTAATTTGAGAAGCATGTCCATTAAATAGATAAGTTCAATTATTTTAAGCGAATTATTGATATCGTTTTATCATGCATTTTGCTTTAAGCCTGTGTATTTTACTGTTGGGTTAATCACCCTTAACCCATAGCTATGTATACAGAGAATGTGGAAGGGAGGAGGGCATTATAAGATTCAAGAAAGAGTCCTATCAGATATACTACTCTCGTAACATCTTGTGTGTACACCATTGTCCTGCTATATATAACCTTTTATGGAATTCAGAAAGACAATTTAATAGAGACATACGCTATTACTTCAAGAAATAAAAACAAAAATACGCAATAAATCAAATCTAGTGAGGAGTAAGTTTTGGCATCCTCAAATAAGACATAGAACATCTCTCTACCAAAAATGCTTTGCCATTGTCTCATCAGGTTTGTGATTGTTATTAAAGTGTTCTTTATTATAAATATGCATCTCATTTTATGATTTTAACAAACATAAGACGAGGAGCAAATCATAAATAAATATGACAAACTTTGGCGGTCTAAATGACCTTGTATACTCTGCATATTTGGTAACAAAAGAACAATTATGTTTCTTGTTCAACTACCTTGGCAATCGTGGAATCATGGAATCATAGACTAATTTCCCAGTCTGTGAAAAAGATGTTAACTTTGAGAATGTTGTTAGAAAACAAGTCTAACATCAGGCCTCGCTAGTGTGTAGAATAAATTGTCGACAGTTAAAATTACCAAATTCCATCCACACAACCGAATGAAATGAATGACACTTTTTAGATATAAGAATACATTTTGAAGGAAAAATAATTCATAATGGTTAGCAATATTTTTGTCTCATTATCTAGTAACATTTTTATTTCATCTCGTTATAGTTGAGTCTCATTATCTCATAATATTTTTTTAAAAAAATCCTAAAATCAGCTTAAGAAAGCTATAAACAGCATTATGCTAACTGATCTAGGGGTATGTTCCTTAACACTTCATTTGTATCCATTTATTTTGTTAGACAAATATAAGGCAGTCTCAAAACATAATTTACAAAACCTAAGATGGTTGTAGAATAAGGCTAAAGGGTGACTTCATAAATACTTTGCAACTGTACGGTATACTTTGACAAAATATACTAAGCATTTCTTCTGCCACGCAGTTCTACTTAGAACGAAAATGCTTGTACAATTTAATAAATATTTTTGAAACTCCTTTGGGGGCCCCGAGTGACCGAGTGTTCTAAAGCGCTGTCCGTTACGGATCACTGCCATCTCACCTCCGTCTGCTTGTGTTCAGTCTAGGATTCGGCGAATGTGGATATGTGGGAAAGCTTGCCAGTAGCTTCTCGTAACATTCTGCCATTCGCTAGTTGCGCGCGATGGTCATTTTGAAATCATTTTTCTTTTTCGTCGCTAAAAATAAAAACAAATCCCAGGAAATATTTCGATGGAGGGTGGCTGGCAAAGTCAACTGACAGAGCAATGATACTTACCTTCGACGAATTTAAAAATAAATCGAGTTCTTCGAGGCGAAATACAGAACTTTTACTAAAGCCAATCCGACATCAACCCGCACCTCAAAAAAAATCAACCTGTACGCCGATTTTTTTTTATCTAATGCAATAGAGGGGTGTTTGTGGTGTCATATGACGCGGAATTTAATTATCTTTCCAGCGATACCAAGGATATTAAAGTAGCTCAGATAGTTTTGACAAAATGCAAAACACTGCTCTACCGGACTAATAGGGAAAGAAGGGCACTTTTCCACTAAAATTGATAGTAGTTGAATAGCTTCTCGTGTGTCGGTGGTTCTTTCCGGTGATTTCCTAGTTTCTTCCTCCACCATTAATACTGGCTGCCATGAATAGCCTATCGTGTGCTGAAAATGGCGTTAAGCCCAACAACAACAACATCAAACTCCTTTCTTTCTAGCATATTGTACAAATAACGAGGTTTAGATGTATACAGAAAATTTAAAGGCTCAGACACTGTGTGCTTCTAGACAACCAAAGAATACGAATTTCACTAGTAAGTACGATTAAAGTCATTGTAATACAACATTATTAAACAAAATGTTAACCGCAACAGTTCTAGTAAACATTGCATAATAAAGACTTTTAATTTCTTTCACCCAACAACTGTTATTGTTAGCATTAATTTCAACTGATGACTAGCAATAAGTATTTGGCCATTTACAAGGTTCTTATGAATTAAGTGTTATATATTTAAGTGCTATATATTTAGGCTCCGTCTAAATAAATATAATGCAAACTACAGAATGATTTGTTTCACCTTAAAGGAACATCTACCACTTCTTTATTTATATGCATCAAATTTATTTGCAATGGTTCACATTCAATGAAACCGAAGATTAAATGCAGATCGACCACTTCTGAACATTCTATTGTTCATTATTTACTGAGTTATCTCACTTAGACCATTAATTCAACAAAACAAAGACTAGATACCTATGTTATTATTTTTGTTGTAGGGTTTAACGCCATTTTACAGTATACGATAAGCTATACTAGACGACCAGAATAACTAGTGGATAAAGCACACGTGAAAATCCCGAGAAGAACCACCGACCCACGGAAAACTACTAGCAAGCTTTCCTACGTAACTACACTGGCGGAGCCCGAGAGACTCGAACCCATACGGACAGAGGTGAAATGGAAGTGATCTGTAACATTGCGCGCTTTAAATCACTTGGGAACCCGAGGTTCCCCCTAAATAAATATAATACAAACTCCAGAATGATCTAAATCCATTTATTTTAAATTTGAGCTCTGAATTAAAAATAGCGAAGAACAAGATAGAACAAGGGTAGAGTTTGAGTAGTTACAACTGCAATATTTCCAGTTTGCAATTTTTTGTCTGTTATATATAATATAGATATACATTACGAAAGACTTTATCAATTATCGTTTATGAATCAAAATAAGTTAAATGTTTCATTGTAAAATGCATGCTTTTCATTTTAATATAAGCCATCACCTCAAAGTCTTATAACAGATCCCTCTGGAATCACTTACGAGAGGCTCCGATAGGCCATGTGGTCAAAGCGCTCGTCTTTACTGATCACTTCTGTCTCAGCTATATTCGAGTCTCTGGCTTGGCCAATGTGAGTATGTGCGAAAGCTTGCCAGTAGCTTCACGTGGGTCGGTTGTTCTTACTAATATTTTCCTGGGTTTTCTTCAACCACTAATACTGGCTACTTTATATAGTCTATTATGCGCTGCAAAATGGGGTTAAACTCAAAACAACAACCACGAGAAATAATTTTAACGAAAGTTGTACTTCTAAGACCATGTGAAATTATATTAATAGCACCATCTATGCTGATAACTGCGATAATGCAACCAACTTAACCTATTCCCAAACACTTAACAATTCAAATTTTACAGTCTAACATAGTCAAGCTAACTACCATCGTACTCGATCAAGATAGTTTCGATATGCTGCCTAATAAAAATAACGTATATTACTGATATTATAAATAAAACAGACATACAAATAAGCGGGTCTATATAGAATTCACCCCAAAAGTCTGAAATGTCGGCTTTATGAAACTCTGAGTCACTGAAAGAAGTAATTAGTCGTGTTATCACTTCGGGTGAATGTACATAGTCAATAAAATAATTAAAAAGTATTCGCAGTTCATAAGAGAAATGAAATGAATGACCCATACAACTATAGACCCATATCTGTTTTATATGTACTTTCATAATATACTTCAAAACATATCAGCAAGTATAAGTACAAACTCTTAGGTAAATTACAATCAGGTTTCCAATAGAAACAGTCATGTCAATCTGCACTGAAAGAAAACGTATTGACAAGTGGCTACTAGCGATTGAATCAGGCGAACTCGCTGGAAATATATTCAGTGATTTAAACAACAACAACATTCCATTTGGCTGACCATTCATTCCATTTGACTGACCAATCATTCCATTTGGCTGACCATTCATTCCTTTTGGCTGACTATTCAGTGATCAGACCAATTACTTCGCATCGTATCTCACCTACAGACATCATACTGTTTTGACGGGTAAATATACTTCCCGTTCAAGTCATATTTTAAGTGGTGGTCCTCAAAAATCTTTTCTCGAACGACTCTACACTGCATTAGTCTGGTAAATCTTTTGTTTCCACCGAGGAAACACCTTCAAATCGACCTCAACGATAAATAAGTTTTGTGTCAACAAACAAAATGCATATTGATGACTCTAAAACGAAATGTAACCATCGGAACAAAGCAGCGTCTCTACACTAACATGAATTTACTTCACGCAAAGATAGTTCAGACGTGTCTTGTGTATAAAACAAAATAAAACATTATTTGTATCTACATTGATCAACATCTCAGCTTGAATACACATATGCTTCACATATATTGCAGCGTTCGTCAAATGAATAGCTCTTAAAATCATTGTCGAAATGTCTACCTCCTTAGTAGCTTGAACATTATTTTTCGGGATATATACTAAAACTGATAGACTACGGCTATACCATATGGGGAAACACATCAAACTAAAATCTAGCCAAACCTAAGAAATTCCAGAAAAAGCTACATGAATAAATAAAAACGCATTCTATCTCTTAAAGGAATTATGACATATACATCTGTAAGCGATTTATCTCTAGATTGCATCTCTATCAGGTCTAGGTACCAAATGGACATTAACTGCCCGTCGCTTCTTGCGATACTCTCCCAATATATTACCGGTGGGCAAAAGAAGCTATTTTCACCCAGCATGACTGTGTTTCTTAAATTATAAGCGTGACTATTTTGAATATTTTAAAATGTATAGTAATAAATCATTTCCGATATTTTGTAAGTGGAATATTATTGAATATTTCAAGCTATATACATATTTCCAGGCTTGGCGCGTCATATAGAAATGTTAGGATTACAATTTCCATTTCTCGTTGAGTTCACCAGGTATGATGCTGCATCATTGACACTGAATGTATCTAATAGCAGCAGGTCATGTAAGTTCAGTCAATGAGAAATTGTCCGCGTCAGGTGAGAACAGATATTGTTATACAGCAATTAGTTCATAAGAACCGCAACTCTTGTAAATGACCAAATACCTATTGCTAATCATCAATTAAAATTAATGCTAACATTACCAGTTGTTGGATGAAAGAAATAAAATGTCTTCATCATGCAATGTTTAGTAAAACTGCTGCAGTCCAAAAACAATCATAATGTTTGCAACGACGTTATTCGTACTTACTAGTGAAATTCCTGTTCTTAGCTGTCTAGAAGCATAGTTTCTGTGCCTTTATATTTTGTATATGCATCTAAACCTCGTTATTTATACAATATTCTAGAAAGAAAGGAGTTTGAGAAAAATTATGTATCACCTCAAAGTAGAAGTGCTTTGGCTGAAGCAATGCTTAATATATTTCTTAAGACTGTCTGGTACAATTGCAAGTAATTCATAAAGTCACCCTTTAGCCTTTTTGTACAACCATCTTAGGCTTTGTCTAACTAAAGTAAAAGGACGACAAATGTGTTAATGTTGGTTTATAGTTTCCCTCAACATTTGACTTCAGCTGATTATAGGATTTTAACAATGTCTTACGAGATAATGAAACAAAAAATATTATAAGATGAAACAAAAACTTTGCGAAATAATTAAACAAAACTATTACTAACCTTTATAAACTATTTTTCCTTCAAAATATATTCGTATATCTAAAATAAGTTAACTAAATTTCATTCTGTTATGTGGATGGAATTTTATTATTTCAACAGTTTACATTACATTCTGCACATTAGTGAGGCCCGATGTTCATTCTGGTATTCTAACAACATCCAAAGTTAACTTATTTTCCACAGACTGGGAAACTAGTCTACGATTCCATGATTCCACCATTGCCAAGGCAGTTAAACAAGAAACATTCTAATTGCTCTTTTTATCAAGTACTCAGTGGATATAAGGCTATTTAGACCTCCAAGGTTTGTCCAATTTATGTATGAATAGCTCGTCTTATGTTTTTTAAAGTCGTTAAAATGCAGACTTATAATAAAGAACACTTTAGTAACAATCACAAACTGAGTAAGACTATGCCAAGCATTCAGGGAAAAGCGATGTTCTATGTCTTATTATAGGATGCCAGAACTTACTCTTCACTAGATTTCCTTTATTGCATACGGACATTTTTTGCTTTTTCTTCTTGAAGTAATAGCGTACTTCTTTATTGAAATGTATTTCTCAGTTCCATAAAAGGTTATATATTACAAGACAATGGAGTACCCGAGAAAATGGGATTAAAAAAAAAACAATTTGTGGTAATTTCATTCTGAATGTAGATAGCATTTAGGAGTATTGTACGCCATAAACGCTTTGTAATGCAGTCTATCGTATGTTCCAAGTGACCATGGATCATTCCTTTCGAATTCACATTAAATAGTGCGTTGTCCTTGGTAGGTAGTATTACGCCTGTTGCGTTATTGACATCGTGGGTATCTTTATATATCAGTTCCAAAATATATTCTTACAACTAGCCCGGTGGTGTAAAAGTTAGCGTTTTTGGAAGTTTCTTCAGAGAGCCGTTAGTCGCCAAGTGGAAATTTGTTCGCGTTCGAATCAAGCGACGGAACATTTCTTGACGTTTGTAAATAAAAATTATTATAATTGTGAAGACAGCTACGATCGACTGAGAATATGTTGAAATATTAATGAAAGGGTAAATGTTAAGAACATAACTTAATCCAGATGAAATGTGCCTGGTACCCTCCTCGAGCGCTATAGGATGTCCGTTTTGCACCCATGGGTTCACTTGAAGGGTGTGCATAATTACAAATTAGCAATTATAACAGTTAAAATTCAGCCTGTACAGCCCTCTAAACCTCTAGGATATCGTCTTGGACCCAGGGGTATTCGGGGGTGGGTGTTCACTGACACGGGAATTTACTCTTGAATGTATAATGTACGAAACATCATTCAGCTGGACGTGGTCATCTCCTTTTGCTAATTATATATATATATATATATATATATATATATATATATATATATATATATATATATATATATATATATATATATATATATATATATATATATATATATATATCCTCCTGCTGCTGAAGTGCAAATGTTCTGCTAATAAGCAAAGTGCATACCTATACTGTACATCAAGGGCACAGTCTAACTGATATATAGGCCGACTCGGATTAAAGGATTAAATGAACAGATATAATTTTCCTTCAAAATGTGTTTTTGTAGAGTGTTTCATCTTTAAAAGTATGGCTACTAATACATGAAAGATAAACCATGTTCTGGAAGATTGTTGTCTACTTTTGGTGAGCGGAAAGGGACTGTAATTAATTAAGATGATCGTTCACCGGTCGAGAACATTTCTTTTTATCTCCGACATTAATTCGTCAGCTGTTTTTATCTGTATATTGAAGAATCATTTGAGTATAGAACGGTTCGTGATTGATGGTTCCTGCAGTTATTGACGGCTAATAGAACATTTGAATCGCCAAACAGCTACGGAACGTTTCAGTGAGATTATCCCACGTGAAAAAAATGGACTTATTTTACTGATTTCGACTCATGAGAAAATAACTATGCTTGAATCGGAAACAACAAATCGCTTCACGTAGTCAGACTCACAAGAGAGGTATACGTATTATTCTTCGATTCAAACCGGTCCGATTGTTCGAGTAACCTGTAGCAGACTCTGGTAGCATTGCTGGAGACATATGCTTTTAAAGTCGTATGAGATGATGTGGAATACTACCGAACCAAAGGGGCCCCGAGTGGCCGAGTGGTCTAAAGCGCTGTCCGTTACGGATCACTTCCATCTCACCTCTGTCTGCGTGAGTTCGAGTCCAGACTCGGCTAACGTGGGTAAGTGAGAAAGCCTGCCAGTAGCTTCTCGTGGGTCGGTGGTTCTTCCCGGGGTTTTCCAGGGTTCTTCCTCCACCATTAATACTGGCTGCCATGTATAGCCTATCTTGTGCTGAAAAATGGCGTTAAATCCAACAACAACAACAACTACCGAACCACCCGCACATGCGCTATCTGCTCCATAAGAACACACCGATGCATAATGATCAGTAGTATTGAGGTACATGGGAAGCACCTAGATGGATACACTGATTTGATCTTTTTGCTGAACAGCATACTAATATGTGGAAAGTTTTAAATACCCCTCTTGCCTGTACTGCTTGTTCAGAGTTGATAGCATTTATTATATGTATAAATCAGTATAGACACTTTGACAAACAGGAGATATCCAAGAATACAAATTCGCGTAACTATTTCCTGTCATGCCTGCGCTGGAGAGCTCACTTTTCTGAACTTACAGGGTAAGTTGTGACTTTGTACAAGACTTTTGTGCTTGTGTCCTTTACTAATCAGTAAAATGCATATATTTTTGACGGTACTTTCAGTTTCGAGTACGAGAAGTTCATTTTTAAGGCAGAATTAAATTTTAATGAAACTTCTTATAAAAATTTACTAGTTGATGTAGTTAATTGCACCATAAACAATTAAAATCCACTTGAAAATTGATTGGAATTTTAACGAGGCTTCGACAGATTTTAGCCCTAATTAATAGCATAACGCTAAGAAAAAGTCCAAAATATGTTACAGAAAACATCACACTAGTCAAAGGTGTTAGGCGGCCTGCGCAAGACATGCATATATGTATGTATTATAAAACGAAGCGTGAGATTTATATCTAACAGTGTCATGATACATCATTAATAAATTTCAAATTTCGCTATTTAAACTTCTTTTGATGGTTCGCGATCTCTTTTCATGGGAATTACAAAATTGCATCAATGATTTTATGCACAAATTACTTTTGCACACACTGCTTATTGAATATTAATTTGCGTAATAGCTTTAAATGGATGCTGTTAGAAGTGTATAAGTATATTAAAAGAATAAAAATCAGTATTTTGTTCTATAACTATTCCTGATGCAAGTTTTTATTGTTATCCTATCATAATTTGGACATTGTTCCATGAATTAAGATTGCATTAGTCACCAGTCGCATGGCTAGTGTAGTGTCTTATGCTGATTGGTAAATCACTTTAAACAGAAAGGAACATCAGGCTCAGGAAAGAAAGCGAAGGGGGAATCCAGTGCGTACATGAAACGTCAGGCATACGATTTAGCGTAACTAAAATAGGGTGTTCTCCAGTACATTGTTGGTCATGCACACGTAACACGATGTCAACAAACTCACTGTGATATCACTGTGACACATGTAACTTTGCAAAACTTTCTATAATACACTCGATGGAGAGCAGTGCAAAGGTTAGACAGAACGTGCTCTCATCTTCCGATTATCAGTATAAGCAAATCAGGATCCGAGCTAACACGTGGCCTGCCTGTTAAACTATTAGACACTATACAAAAATCAAGCAAAATCAGATGATGTTTTGTGTATTTACTTTTTATTGAAAACTAATTTCATTATCAAAAACGCCTACGTCGTCAAGTGCACATAATAATATTTTTAGAGCATGCCGAAGTTCTTCCCGAAAGTAAATAAGGAAACCTGGGCAATCTGTGTGACTGTAGCAACGGGAACAAACCAAAACAATCAATGTTATACGTTGTAAAGCGCGGATAAAACATGCCCATATATTACTTAGCGATCTGTTCTGGAAGGAATTCAAGTTTAAATTTAACCTGTGTTTTGGATTTATATATAGTTAATGATACATACAAAATACAATGAAATCATTTTTTTCTGAGAATAATCCAGGATTCATGAATAGGAGTCTGCATAAGATTGGGAGAGGGGGTATTTGCACCCCTCCCCATTTTGGATTTTTTAAAAATCACTTGTGTGATATAGGTAGCAAATATTTGCGAAGCAGCTTTTTCCTCATTTAAGTAGAACTGTTACAACAAGTGGTAGAAAAGCAATATACACACATCATATATATGCACTAGTTGACCTGTTCTAAGCGTCATTGAAATGCCTGACGGAATGGCTAGAGATCTGCAATTAAAGATAAAAGAAAATGTTTGCAATAGCATAAACAACATGCATTACAAAATATAATCACCCATTATAAATTTTAATGTTTTCAGTTTTCTAAAAAAAATGTTCCTCATTTATGTTCGTCTCTATCAGAAGCCTCTCTCTCTCTCTCTCTCTCTCTCTCTCTCTCTCTCTCTCTCTCTCTCTCTCTCTCTCTCTCTCTCTCTCTCTCTCTCTCTCTCTCTCTCTCTCTCTCTCTCTCTCTCTCTCGTATGTATCCTTTCACATTTTCATCTTTATACAATATCAGCTTTGGCACTTCTTCATTGACTTTTTCTTACGGTTCATTCGTATAGTCTTCAGAATAAGCGGAATATTTTGGCTTTAAAGTCTCAGACAGCCTCCACTAAACTAAAAGCATCTTTCACGAGATTCCCAAAACGCACAGTAAGAGGCGTGATTAACTCCTATACGTTTAGTGATTTGTAATTATTTGCTGCATTTTTGAAATTTGATAGTTAAGGGTACATAATATAACTTGTTCAACAACTGATATAAAATAAAAAGTTCAAAAACTGGAACTTTCTCTGACTACTCAATGGAACAAATTACCAGCCTAAACTTTTCCCGGGGGCAGGGGGCACTGTTCTAGGAGACATTCGTCTCCCACTTCCTCTGCGCATATAGAAATAAATATAATGCCAGTTATAGCTTTCAGTCCGATCCCGGTTTGTCTCGATTTCTTGAAAGCGATATGCGAAATTGTTCGCCTGAGTGAAAACACCAGCCCACTTCCTGCTAAGTATGATGGCTGATGTCGATGTGTTTTACCTTTCCCACGTATAAGCACGAGTTATATCCAACTGAATATAGAAGTATGGTTCTAAAATAGAGTATCAAATTTAAATTAATATAATATGCCGTGCTTTTTATTTTACTGTTTCAACAAATGATAGGAAAATCAATCAGCCTAAGACATAAGAGATTTTTATGGCTGGACAGGAAGGGCAGAAGTTGATCCCAATGGATTAAATTACATCAAAATTAACGGATTTATACGAATACATTATTATTTCTACATACAATTTAATTTGTACACTGTAGTGAAATTAACATATGCACCCAATTACATAGACTGCATCTATAATGAAAGATTATTCACAGAATAAAATATCTACACTATTTTCAATACAAAGCTTCCAACTTTAATTGAATCAGCAATTAAGTAAGTTATGCCTTTTATGACTTTATGTTGTACTATTGTACTAAATTATTTTACTGAATCTTCAAATATTGAAGTTCACAATCTATTGGAAATACAAATGTGTATATATGCATGTACGTATCGTGCGTCTATAATTTCAAGTACTTGCATTTAATTCGAGGCATCAAATGTCAGATTAAGTACAATTGTTACTAGTCTGATAAATCAACCCAACACCCAACCCCCAATCTGTGTTAATACTGAAGTACAATATGTGAGTCTGATGTGACCGGTTCATTAAAAGGTAAAATTTTGCTGCATGCAAATCTTTCCGGATCAAGCCTGCATACACTTCAGACACATACCGAAAATTGGTGACCGCCATATCAAGCGCGAAATTCAAAATGGTCACAGAATAGATAGCTCTGATATTCCAGGTGGATTTATAAGTCACCAAACATAAGATATGCTCCGGAAATACAATGTACATGTCACGGAAATGAACTCTACAGTTGATGTTATCTGCACAGCTACGAGAAATACCAGTACGTTATAAAATATACACCGATGTGTGCAGCCGAATTTGTATGCAGTTCATTTCAGCTTTTAATGATGTTGATAGACCCTCACCCGAAAATCAACATCAACACGGGTGAAGCGTTGATTTATCCGTCTAAATTGTTACCTACAGTGAAATATTTAGCCCATGATATTACCTATAAATGTTTTCTTCAGTGCCTATTTAAAAAAAAAACACGTTATAAATGTATTACCATATAAAATAGCCTTAGTGCGTTTTCTTCGAGGCAGCCGGTGCTGGTGTTTGTCTGGGAGTTTTTCCGGTTTTTCCAGTTTCCGCTAACTGAAGGCGTTTCACCTCCCTTTTTTGGTTAATCATACTCAGCTGACGCTTGCGTTCCTCACGACGTTTCTTATCAGATTCGGCAAAGTCATGAAGCAACTGTTCCGTTTCAACTTTATGCTGAGACAAAAACATTTATGTTAAGTTCAACATGTACGTAACAATATCTAAAATAAATTATCGACACGGGCTAACCCAAAAGTCATTACTACATCAGGTGTGTTAATTACATGTGTCATAGGCTTCCCAGTTTCGACAGTTTAATGAACAAAACCCTATAGAACAGAAAACCTTTCCAGAAATACCATAGTGCACTTCGGTCATTCAACACCTAACGATGTTACTGGTTGTAGTGTCTACATTTACATTAAATATTGCTTCAAAGGATAAAAAAGGCAATCTATAAAATACTAAACAGCTAGAGAAATAACTAGCTGATTTTTTTAAAATTTTTTTATCTTAAGTGATTTTCTTCGTTCAGGCTATAATTTCATATAATATGCAAGGCGTTCATAAAAGACCGAAAGGGATAATAAAACAAATGGGCATGCCACCAATGCTAAAGATGAGGAATCAATTTTTTATGTCATTGTACTACATGGCGATAGACTTATATTTTGTTAGGTAATTGTATCAACTCTCAATATTTACAACTCCTTCAATATATTGAAGGCTATTGAATGGACTGCCACTGGGTGAGGTTATTGTAACTGTCAATAGTACCAGTTGATTATTTTCTTCTTTACTTTAATTTTCAAATGATTTCGTGACCGCCAATGCTTAAACTTCTAAAAACAAGTAGTATGTGCCTTAAAATTTTTGTTTAGTATTCATTTTTAATATTCTTTACACAAGCATATTTTTAAAAAAATTGGTTCGCCGCTCAGCTTACCAGATCATCGCCTGACAGGGATAAATCGGAAGGAGTCCCCGGCAAAGTAATAGTTTCTGTGACGGTTTCCGATACTGTAAGTATCCTTTGCGGTGTTTTTGAACCCGAAGATCTTTCGCTTAGTGACCCACTGGAGCTCTCTGGTTTCGGTTTATATATAAGAGCATTTTCGTCTGTCTCAAATATAGAGGCCCAGTGCTCCGAAGTGGCTTGCCCATTTGCATTGATCACATCCTTATCCGATTTTTCCGATGAAAGAGACCGAGGGGTTTTGATGGCATTTAAATCTGAGAACTCCTTTTTACGCTTTTCTCGTTTCCATTTAAGTTTCTGAAGAAATTCCAGTGACTTTTTACTTTTGAGGAATATTTTCCTCTTAAGTTCTTTCCTCTTATGGACAGGTAATTTTATTCTGGATTGAGCGTGGGAATAATACAACGTGAAGTTATTTACCACGATAGGCACCGTAAAGGCAACGGTTAGAACTCCACAAAGCACACAGAAACACCCAATTATGTAACCGCCTTCAGTCTTTGGAACCTTATCACCGTAACCAACCGTTGTCATCGTTACCAACGCCCACCAAAATCCGATGGGAATATTGTCAAATGTTTCGTTTTCGGCATAAAATATGATACTTGCGAAGATAAGAACTCCAGTGAATAAAAACACAACCAAAAGTAACAACTCTTTCGTGCTCACTTTTATAGTATACACAAGGATTTTAAATGCACTGTAGTGTTTCATGAGCTTAAAAATTCTAAGTATCCGTACAGTTCTCAATGCCAACATTGACTTAAACAACTGACTAGTGTCTTTGATTGCACCATTGGGGTCAGTAGTCACCAGTATGATACTTATGAGATGGGGGACCAAACATAAAAGGTCAATGACATTAAGTGCGCTTTTAATGAACGCCAATTTACTAGGCGCAAAGACAATGCGCAGAACAAACTCTGTGGTAAAATAAGCTGCGCAAATGTAATCCAAGTACTCCATTGCAGGATGAGGTTCCGTATCGTCGATGCTATAGCTGTTGCTTCTAGTGTCTGTCTCAATACAGTAGTCACCAGTTGGAGTTACATATGCGCCCTTGAAATAAGTGGAGTTTTGTCTGACTGCTCCGGGGATAGGTACACGAAACCAATGATACGTCTCCAAGCAGAATATGCCGATGGAAAGCACCACGAAGAACATAGACATGACTGCAAATACCTATTAAAATAAAAAACTATTAAAATAAAAAACAAATGACTTGTTAGCAGCTCTCTCTCTCTCTCTCTCTCATGCACACACACACACACATAAACACACATGTATGTTAAGTATTTCTTGCTTCGGAAAACTGCTGAATTTTAATATGGGATACACGTGCTGTTTAACTCCATTTGTTTCTTTTTTAGAGCGCCTTCTTAAACCTTTCGTAGTTACGTTGTATGTGTTAAAATTTGAATTCCTTTCAATTCTTTCTATTTCATTTTTTTTTCACTTTTATATCATTAAATGTAACTATTATTATGCTGATGATTATGTTAGCAATGTCCGATATTTTATTAGAAATATCGTTTTTCTTTAGAACTTAAATGTGACTCGCGTAAGCACGAATTTTGCATGACGGTTAAGAAAATAATCGGCAATAGCTATGTAAATGATTGGCTGTGTCCACGGTCATTTCTAATTATACTTGCTGACATTCTATAATGCTTTGGCGATGTCTTAAAATCGCATTATTTCTTCATGCTTGTACATGATATAATGTGTTTGTTTTAAATGCTCGGGCATTTGCGAACAAGTCTAGAGTCATATTTTAACATCTTAGAGAGTCACATTATAACATCTTATAGAGTTTATAATACCTTAAGAAGAAGGTATTCCCTTGTGCTGGGAAGTTGTTCGTTCGTACGTATGAAGAATAACGTGTTTTGCTATTGATGAAAGTTGTACTTTATCTTCTTTTTAAAGAATAATTATTTTCCTTGGAGAGCTACACAACTGGTTTTGGACAAAGACATTTGCTGAAATTAATTCCAAATTCGAATATAACAGTACAAACTGTAATTCACAGTAAAAATTATGGACACTTGTGTAAAACCTTCGTTTGACGACATCATTCGCCATCTTGGAACGGAACTTAGATTCAGACTACGTCAGTTTAGAACTTTTTAGTCACAGGACTTGTGTGTTTTCACAAATTTAGGAAACATTTTTGGATCTTCTTCGTAAATCGTAAGTCTTGTTTCATATTTTACCTTTCACCTTGTTTTCTAGGGAAATAAATTATTTATTTTAGAATTTTCAAATATTGTTCTCTTTGCTCTTTTCTTTGTGTCACTTTAAATAGCCGATACATAACGTTTACTAAATAAACCGAATTAGGATAATGAAGATTCGGATAGGAAATAAAATTATGACAGTAATAAATGATCTTAAAAATTAAATCTTTAATAAAAGAAAGCAAAGAATCAATATCATTCAAGAATAGTGTGTGCGTTCATGCATAGAAACCAAATAAATTTATGATGATCATTAAACTTAAGAATTTTTTGTTCATGCAGCGCATGCAAGTTTATTGTCTTATTTTTCTAATTTTAGTGTGAAAGTTTGTGCTAAAGATATTCATAGCCAGTGACGAGAGCTTGCGTTCAATAAGATTTTTGTCATGGCCAATGTATTGATCAGCTTTATTCGTATGCACTCCTGCAGGACTTAAATCGATCTAGCGCGTGAGATAGATCTCATAGTGTCAATCAAGGTTGTACTCAAACGATGCCGATCTGGACCTACGGTTCGCTGAGTAGACATCGTACTTACTTTAGCCCCACGTGACGTGGACGGTTCTTCAAGGAACTGCCACATCCTGTGTTTGAATTTCTGCAAGTTGGTTGGTTTGTCTCCCCAGGCCTCTATGTCTAACGGACTTGTGAAATTGTCGTCTAGTGCCGCCAGCGTCTCGCGGTGGTCCTTAAACTTGCAGTAGTGTCCCCAGCAACAAGGTTCGATGTCCAGTTCCGTCAGCCCCCAATAGTCTAGCTCCTGTGAATGATACGATACATCTAATTAGGACTGAGTGAGAATGGTCTTTGAGAGATGATCTTCAGATTTCAGGCTTTTCTATGTCATGAACCAAGCCAACTTGAATGCTTGTGTGTGTGTGTGTGTGTGTGTGTGTGTGTGTGTGTGCGTTAACATTTATTTATTGTTCTTGTGCATTTCAATTACTACACTTTCTTACTCCGAAATTCTCACTCCCCTTTCCGAAATTAGCAGCGCTGTCAACAGTTGAGAGAGAGAGAGGGGGGGTGTCCAGCCACAACGGAAATTTACACATATTGTTATTTATATTTAATTTGTAATGCTTGTTAATTTTTCTTTATAATTATGTTAAGTATAATTTTTTTAGGACTTGACCTTGTGCATCATGTTCTTGTTGTACCTGAGCAGTAAATTTGTATTGTGGACAATGGAATAAGCAGCTATGTTTCATATGAATGTGGATTAAGTAATCTGATTATTATTAATGCAAATGTGTTTACTTTAATCTTAGTCTAGGACATTGGAATTGCCCCAACGAAATAACCTGGTCTACCTCATGTTTACCATATTCTTTATTATAATTTTAGCAACAGATTTTATCTTTTTGACAACTGAGATTATTCAAGAATGGAAAATTCCATTAACTGACAGTAGTTTAAAAAATGTTAGTTGTGACCTAGCTGACTATTATTTATTCTTTTATTTAACATATGAAGCAGAATCAGTCTTATTGTTGTTTCCAGCATTTCAATTGGGTGGAATTATTCAAATTAGTATTAACTGGAACTACAAAGTGCTTATCTATCATAAACCACGTACTGGAACATTAACTTCATTTGGAATAATAGCGAATTTAGATAAGGAGATATATGATTATATTATTGTGATCCATCAAAAAACTAGGCACATCTCCACGTCACAGGCCACTACAGGCACATTAGAGTTTAATTTTTTTTAAACACCACTGGAATTTAATTAGCATTTTATTCAATAAGATTGGTGATATACCTTTTTGGACTATATGGGATTTAATTCACAATAATGTAAGTTCTTTTTAAATTTTCACTTGGCGTTCGAGGGAAAAAAATTAATTTTTGAATTTGACAAAACCTGTTGGTTTTTGCTCTTTTATGTTGCTTAGTATAAGGCCACAGAGTCTTAACAATATAACTGCCTTAAAGCCAATACATGACCTCCAGTTTTGATTCCGTAACATTTACCGCTGAACTGAAAGTTAAGGGCCACCTGTTATCAAACTCTATTTGGCAATGCATATATTTGCAAAGTTATTAATGAAACTATCATGACAATATGACGAATTCAAGAAAACGGGCACTTTGTAGTTTAAATACCATATCAAATTAGATAGAACAAAAAATGAAAGTTATATATATATATATGGGTGCTTGATAACTGACAGCCTTTTACCTATTTGAATATTAATCCTATTTACAATTTCCAATTTTCTCATCTCTCCATATACTAGTATGACATTTATCACGAACAATGTTTCTCAATTTTCTCATCACTCCATATACTCGTATGACATTTATCACGAACATTTATTTAGTGAACAATTTATTTTCGCGAACATTAATGTTGAATTTAGTCCCAATCGATGAATGTAGAACTTGATGTGCTTTTCAAATCATCCTCCTCTCATTTATAATGATTAGATATTGCAATTAGCATTTGACACTCCTCACCAATTCATGCAAAAATAAATATAGCACGAATCGTAAGTTATCTACGGTATTTTATTTTATTTAAAATCACATTTGGCTTTCATACAATATTTAACCAAAGAACATGATTCTGCTATTTTCAAACACTCTGCAATCTTGCACTTATGGTCACGGACAGCTTATTATTTTATGAGCTACGAAACAAAACCGTGTGTGGTGTTTTCAATAAATACCATATATAAAGAGAGAGAAAAAATCCGATTGGTTTATAATAACTGTAAAAAAACAACTTACGTATTTTCTTTACTACAAGCATACGTAACGATAAATTATTAGACTTAAATTTTAAACTATTTTTATTTTATCTCTGTCGACGAACATTTACAACCAAATATAAACTGGCAGAACTCATCTGAGCTGAATTATTATAGCGGACACCTGCAAGGGAATTTGTCAAAAACGAGGCTCGCGGCATATCCCTGTCATTGCTCTAAAAGTTTCGTTCTGTAAAGGTCAGTCCAGGGCAGTGCAGAGGATTTGGGGGCCCCGAGCATCATTCAGATTTGGTCCCCCACCAGCTCTGGGAAGGCAGAATTTGCCGTGTTTGACTGCGTGTGGGGCCCTTTGGGGAGGGTCCCTAGCAAATTGCTCGGATATCTCGGTCTCAGCACGACCCTGGGTTAGTCTTAAGTTGCAAGCGTAATTTGCTGATCTTACAACAATGTTATAGTAATTTGGACATATATTAATATTACGGTCTACTGGAAATTAATCAGCTGTGTACGCCCTTAATAAAACCTTAACATAATGCATGTCTGTTCATGCGTGTCACACTTATTGGAGCTCCTATAAACGCATTGACACAACATTCAATTCAGTTTCAACAAACTGCATCTGATAAAGACCTAAGGTAGCACCAAACAGTTTCTCATGGTTAGCCATGGGGAAAAGCTATTACCAAAACCACATCAAGGCTTTATCTCACTCATGATGTATGGTCGTATAAAAAAAATCATGATTTCATTTTGGATGCACGCTGTGGATGATTCTGCTACAAAACACATCTCTAGAAACCGTGTTCGAGATCAAAAATTTGCCTAAAATGTGAAAGAGCTGGCTACTCGTTTTCATCTAGCTGTTTGTATGTGCTTACCAGATATTTCTTAGCGATTGTGTAAGATATCGGTCTGTTCATTACCTACTTTCCCCTTCCTTAAAATAATACATCTGAGAAATTTTCGCTACCTATTAAAAATAACATCTCCGCTATTAGGTATGTATATGTTTTTCATGGAGCTGAAAATCCGGAGTTTGGGAGAATTTTCACGAGCTACGAGAAGGGTTTTGCTTGATGTTATTCTAATGGGGATAAGCATGAACGTTGCGACCTAAACTGAAGCTAACGAGATTGGTTGATATCATTTCAAAATATAAGTTATTATGGTGACACTTTTTATGGTGACATTAGGATTGCAATTTCTAAATAACATCATATAAATACTAGCTCTTATGTGAACTTTAAAAGCTGTTATCTTTCTCGATATTATGTATTTAAATAAACTTGGCATGATACAGAAGAGGCTGATTGTTTATTCAGATAAATTAAAAATGATCTTAAAGGAAGAGAACATGTACTGCTAGGACGACGATATGGATCAATGGAACAAATTATTTCAAATTCAAGGCACTGAGGGTTTTTTTCTGAAATAACTGAAAATCTCTAGAAACATGCATCAGTTTGTGCAAAACTGAGAATTTCGTACGTATAATGGGCTTCATTACACCAAAAGTTTGGGAAAACAAAGAATGTTTTTCTTAATAAATTGATTCTCGTTCTTGGGCAAAACAGAGCTAAATGGACGCTCCTTGGACTGTCAGAATGTAATGTTATCGTGAGCTACAAAGCAGATATCTCTTGTAAATCCTGAATTGCAAAGCACACGCCTATTTGATATCATTGCTTGCAAAAACACATCTGTTCAAAAAAGCACATGTCTATTTGATATCATGGCCTGCCAAATACATCTCTTCAAAAAAGCTCATGTCTCATTGATATTATGGCCTGCAAAACACATCTCTTCAAAAAGCCCATGTACCACTGATATCATGGCCTGAAAAACACATCTCCTCAAAAAAGCACGTTTAATTTATATCATGGCCTTCAAAAAAATTCTCTTCAAAAAACACCTCTCGTTGATATCATGGCCTGCAAAACATATCTCTTCAAAAAAGCACATATCTTATTGTTATCAGGGTCTGCAAAACACATCTCTTCAAAAAAGCACACGTCTCATTGATATCATGGCCTGCAAAAAAATATCTTCACAAAAGCACGTCTTATTGATATCATGGCCTGCAAAACCCAGCTCTTCAAACAATCACATGTTTTATTGATATCATGGCCTGCAAACACTTCTTCAAAGCAAAAGTCTGATATAATGACCTGCTTTCACGTCTTTGCAGACGTAAGGGTGATAGTGCAGAGAAGTTATGAATAAATCATGTCTTAAAATTCACACAACAAATATAGATTACTTTCTATTTCGGTTTCTTTTTCTTGCTCGAGATCTCAAACAAATTGTGGCTAATAAAGCTAATCAGTGTTTACATATTGTTTATTTATTGGTAGTGCACGAAATATTTCTAAACATCGTTAACCTTTGCATTTGAATATCACGATTGATCCATCAAACGATTTTCTTCTGTTGCTTAACACTGAGTTTTTCGTTGCGTCTTCCTTAAAAAAATTTAATTCGAGGGTTACGTTCACTGGTTTCAACACGTATGAATATCTCTGAGCGGTTTCTAATATGCAACCTGTAATATCAAAAGTAGATAAGATTGCAAAGCTCTGTACATCCCTCATTGATAGTGATGGCAGGACCTTTATAAGGTTACCACACTGTGATTGTGGGGTCTTTAAAGCTGAGGTTAACTGCGTAGCCATTTTAATCAAAGTTGCCTAATCACGATAGAGTAATGTTTTTACTTCCATTATAAACTAAGTATTGCCTATCATTTGTTCTAATAATTAAAGTTGAATAAACTACAATGAAACATGTAGAGTAAAAATGTCAAAGATAAAAAAACGATGATTAAAATGTCAATTGTTTGACTGTGTACAGTTATTTATTTTTCAAGTGTGTATTAATAAAAATACGCGTCTTACATTTTCCAATTAAAAGAGTGAAAGGTTCAGCGAATTATGTTCACGATTCCAGGCGATATGTAATATTTAAGGAAATAAATTATTTTTTTAAAATTTACAAAGCATGTTAACTTCACTCTTTTCTTTAGTTACTTTGTACGAGCTTAAAAGTAGCTATATATATATATATATATATATATATATATATATATATATATATATATATATATATATATATATATATATATATATATATAGATATAGATATATATATAGATGATATCTATCTATCTGCTGACATTTTCAGAATTCTTAACCTATATTTCAAAATACGTTTATATCTTATACACTGCATAATAATTCTTGCTAATTCGTTATATACGAATGTATCTGGAGTAAACTTAGATGTACCAATGGATGTATTTACAAAATGATAAAATGGGGCCTTGAGTGGTCTAAAGTACTGTCCGTTACGGATCACTGCCGACTCACCTCTGTCTGCGTGGGTTCGAATCTAAGATTCGGCGAATGTGGATATAGAAAATAGGATATGTGAGAAAGCTTGCCAGTAGCTTCTCGTGGGTCGGTGGTTCTTTCCGCGGATTTCCTGGTTTCTTACTCCGCCATTAATACTGGTCGCCATGTATACCATATCATATGCTGAAAAATGGAGTTAAGCCCCAGAACAACAGAACAACTAAATGATAAATGAGCTTTTTCAATAATATTGACATCAAAAAATCCCCAAGCCTCAGCTCCATAATTACAAATAGGAGATTTAGGCGAGGAAATCCAGTTATGGGTAATCTGCCTAATTTTAGAAGACTTTGTTTCAATATATGCACAGCCCTCAGCGTCTGCAAACATAGTTTTCCAGCACATATGCCAAGAGTTTCTGAAGAACATGTGCATCCTAAATACATATAATATGATTAAATCTTTACCTACGTATGTATAAAGATAAGACAAACCATTTTATTTTCTATCAACAACTCCTGCTACATAAACCTTTAGATCAATATCAAAATCCTTGCTCTACACAAATTGTAGGGTTATTGTGATGTGTTGAATTTTGAACCTTAAGGTAAAATAAATTGTGCTTTGAAATTAACATAGTCAAGCCAGAAAGGTCTTGAGAAAGTTCACCGATTATTTCTTTATTTTATGTCCGAACACATAAAAGAGTTACGTTAAGCTTCAGTAGCATTTGTCAGGGTTATTTTAAAGGTATAATGGCATACGTGCAATAGAACTCCGACCGTATCAGTTTAAAAGAGGCGCACGTCAAATAATTGATTTTTCAAAGAAAGCTAATTGAAGTATATTTTAGGCTAGTAAAATCTGATGATAGATGTGATTATTTGGAGAGAATTTTATAAACAGTTATTTCCGATTGGTCAGGGAAATTCAAAGCGTACATTTATTGAAATAATTTAGGTGCACCACTTGCCTAAAATTCTTTAGTCCAATTTTTCTTGAGAGAAGCCTTAGTCCGACACAGGGGAAAACCTAGAGAATAGTGCTTCCTCGTTAGAAGGAAATCGTAGAAAGGTGCCAGACTGCTGTCTTAAAAAAAGGGCAAGCTATAGGCTAAGACACAGATGTGTGTAAAGAAACGGCATTATTAATACAACTTTATACTCCAAGAGAGTGAGAGAAAAGAAACAGGAGATAAAAAAAGGAAACCCGATGAGTCAAGAGGAAATCCACATCTACGAGAGGATGGAATAGTCAAGGGTCGAAAGAAGACCAAAGCAAATGCACTAGAAACGGGAAACAAGACGAGAAGAGACAGACACGTGATGCTGTCAAAGCGTGGAAATTGCGCTAACAATTAAACACTCGTAATATGATGTAAATTGAACACTGCCACTAACTCTATCACTGTAAATCAGTTGGATTGGAATTGAATTTTGAATATTAATTGATTCGAAAGTGAATTTTGGTTATGCATTAATTAATTACATTTAATTTAGTAAATTGAATTTAAAAAGTCATTTTCTTTTGATAATATATTACTTGATTAAATTGTATTGTCATTTATTGAAAAGGGGACTCGTTGTTGTTTCTTTTCTTTCAATAATTTCCTTAATTATATGTAACGTTCCATCTATCCGTCCACTCTGGGCCATTACAACCCTGGGAGATCATTCCCTACCTAACGAAAGCCGAATCAATTAAGGAGAGTTTTATTGTTAAAAAAAAACACTTTGATGATTATATGTTCTTATAAATATGTTCTTTTGTTACCCACTATTAAACAGAGATATAAAACAATGTAAGAACAGACTTCGTTTTACCTTCAGGGTGTTGGTTCTATCCCCTGTCGAGTCATACCAAAAATGATACTAACAGCTGTCTCGCTTGACGCTCAGCATCAAGAGGTTAGTGTTAGAACTGGTCGGCCAGGTGTCAAGATAATGTGTCTGGGTGAGACATCATGCTACATGTCTTCGATATGATGCCCCAGTGCTAGACATCACTATAAACTACCACACTTCAGACATCGTAGCAATATGACTGAAATATTGTTAAAGCTACGTTAAAAGTCCAAATCGCACTCACACCCACTCGTTTTACCTTCTCTGTCGTTGAATAAATCTTAGCTTTAATACATCCATTATGAAGATAACATATGAATTACTTCCAACATAACATACGTTATTAATTAATGGATATTTGTTTGTAGAGCAAATAATAGAGGTAATTTGCTTACATCGAGTGAAATAATAGATATATTTTATCTGATGGGTATACAAGAAAAATTGTCACCAATGGCAAAGCCACAAATAAAACTGAATTTTTCACCCACGAGATGAAATATATCCGTTATTTGCTTATAACAGGCAAATTTTATTTTTATTACATGCTTAAATGTGTTTCCTAGCTAAAGTGAAAATGGTGCCCAATCTTTTTTGGCCTCTACTCTAAAAAATATTTTTTCAGAGCCTCACGACGTGTTCCAAGATTTTGATAAGTATTGCCAGCCTAACAAAAATCCTGACGACATTCCCCGACCCTCTAGAACGTCGTTGTCACGACTTGGTAGATGGGAACCACTGTCTGACAGCAATGTTAGATATCAACCCTTATTTTTATGTTGTGTTTTGTGTACATCTGCATAGCAAATATGAGTAACATATAATTCTCTTTATTATTTAAGGTTAAAGGTTATATATTTAAGGTTATTTAAGGTTAAAGGTTATTTAAGGTTAAAGGTTATATATTTGGAGAAACAAACTGAATGAAAAGTGCAGCTTTTTGCTGCATTCAATCGTCTCTACTCTCCATCGTGACAAGTTGACATGTTTACAATTTAATGGCTAAACATGGTGGATAAAATTAATTGGTCATTGTGTTATCGATGTCTATTTAAACAGTTCATGAGTGAAAATTAAAATGCATAATTTACTCCAGTGATTTTTTTCAAAGTTATTTCTCTTAGAATATCCACTAATTCACAGACTACTGATATATACCTAGTTTCCATAAAAGACATCACAGAGAGATGTTTTGGTGACCTGCATGGAACCTCCAATACAAACGTAGAAGCTTGAAAAGGCGTAGGTTTGGTATTATTCCATTTATCCACTTTTAGTTTTTTGTTACGCTTTTGCTGTGTTTTTAGGCCGAGTCGAACTGTCGGATTAGTGGCCCCAGGAAGTCATTCCCGATATTAGTTCTTCGAACTAAATTGATGACCTAAGGGTTATCTAGATCCGGGAACCTTTGAGAAATCATTCGTTATCTTTGTGAACCAACCTGATCCTATTTTCCTACACCACTTAACATCACGCCATTATCATGCTCACTGATTATAATTAACATAATTTTTCAAAATATTTTTAAAAGCAAAGTAAAATATATTTAACCAATGTCATTCCTATGGTTCATCCCTTGATACATATTCATATTATATACCCGGACTCGTAATAAATGAGTAACGGGAATTGATAGCTTATCAAACCAAACAAGATTGGTTGCTTCAGCACGTCATTGAAAAATGCACTTTACTCGATTTCCTCGGCATGATATAGCTAGCAATGTGTTATAAGCGTGTTTAAACAACGACTATCATCCCCATCAACAAAAGAAAAGTGACCGACCTCAAAATCGGGAAGCAATTAGCACATCATGTGAACGTCCTACCGATTCCTAGATAAATTAAGGAATAGAAAATAAGTTTTACCAACAAGTATGAGCAGTTTCTTAAGATTTAGTATAGCAATGAAAACACAGTTGTGTTCCTGCAATTGTTTAAGGCAAATTGTTCTAGAATGTTGTTACCTGAAGATGGGAGACCATAGTTGACTGCATTCAGTTTGATTGCAACTCCATTGTCAATAGTATGTGTGAATTGACTTTCATTTAGAACATTATTTTAGTGATCAAAGTAATTCATCTCGCAAAGAAACTGGATAGAACAATGCGTGTCACCTACATAACATATAATTTGTTTTTGTATCATCTTAAATTACTATCACAAAGTGTACACAATTACTAGTTCTCTTTTATTGTTATCGTAACTTCATACGGTAGTACTTAAAAGGGGTGTACTAGCCTAAGACTGCAGATAACTATCAACATCCATCTTTGAAAATAATTTTGTACCTTTTCTTTATCATCCAACCATTAACAGAATCCCAAAATATAGACACCTGTACCTGATAGGGGAATTTAACACAAAAGAAGTGCTGATTGTGACTCATGACCCACTTGTCTTAGACATCATGACAATGGGAAGATGAACGACAATGGGAAGACACAAAATGAATTTATACTGTCTGCATAATAAACACGCACATCCAAATAAAGCCTCAACACCATGTTTTATTGGTACATTTCAGAACTGGCCACTGGCATGAAATGAAGCGTATATAATCAATCGTATCGGCTTCAACAGTGTCCTCACTACTCGAAGCTACTAAAGTCATGACTTCAGCAAGGAACACTCCTTGGCATGTTATAAGGTTAGAACAGCTAAAGAAATTATGTCACTTACGAAAAAGGAATTCTCTCTCTGTTTATGTAAAGCTAACAAATATTAGTCACAGCTGTACATTGACGTCCACAACAAACTCTCCACTCCAATAGCCCAGCAAAAATATGAGCTATTAAACAGCAGCAACTACAGCACGGCACTGTCAGTTGTTGTAAAACAGAAAAACGATACCAATGAATGGTTTCAAGCAAATTCTAGTGAAATTATCTAGTTAATGATACCAAACATTGTCCTTGCCAACTAAAAGAGTGCAAACCAGAAAATTTTATAACATATGAGAGCTCACAGACGCTACATTTAGTAGACTGCAAGACAGTGTACTAATGACTATTGACTGCAGCCATATCACAACATCAGGACATATACAAATACAGGCAATACTAGAGGCATGTACAATGTGATTAAAAGGTAATATGCATTATTTCATCCCCTCTATGCTCAGTTAAATGATTACGACTTTCGAGTGGATCAGTGAATAGAACACTACATGGAATTGATTAACCTAGGAAAACAGTGGCAGTGATATAGCCCTTAATGCTGTCGATAGCCTGCCAAGCTTGGATGAACTCGATGATTAGCCAGCTGTTGATAGACCTAGCATGTCATACATAGTCAGTGCCGGATTACCAAATAGGCAGAGTAGGCACCGGCCTATAGGCCCTATGTCTATTAGGGGCTCCGTGACAATGGATCAACATAATATTGAAATGATTTCATCTGGAGGTATCAGGAGATAAATTACAAGGGTGAATCTGATATTTTGACTGCCTAAGAGCCTCCATGGAGTTTAATCCGGCACTGTAGATAGTCTTACAAACGAAACGTCTACCGGAAAAGATTACTTACAAAAAGAAGCCGTCGAAACATATCCTACTCAAATATCTCTAAGTACTTGGTCTATTCTGGAAGAGGATGAAGTGCCAGATGATATGAGGGACGCTAACATCATCACTAGCTACAATAACAAAGGAGACTGGAGCGGTTGCAATATGTCTCTTCGAATTATCCTGAATAAAATTTCAGAAGTTTGCAAATCAAGTCTACTTCAGTCACAGCGCAACTTCAGAGCAGAAATTCCACCATCGCTGTGATTTTCTCACATAGACAAATACAAGGTCGAAGGAACAGAAAAGGTCACTCTACATAAACTTTATTGACCTCACAAAGGCTTTCGACGTTCTTTGCAGAAGCGGATTGTGTAGGTTGCTAGAAAAACTCCCCTTCCAAGTTTCTCAGTATAAGCTAGCCATTTGTTTCTTGAAAGCATGCATGGCACAGTTCAATTTGATAGTTCAGCCTCAAACGCTTTTGAGATAAGTAGTGCACTCAATCAATGATGTGTTCTTGTCCAAACCCTGTTCAGTATAATCTTCTTGCTCCTATTAAAACAACGACATTCGCTCATCAATCGATTGAATCTATCTTATCTCAAGGTCAGATGTAAAACTTCAACCTCGCACCTCTCAGATCCAAAAACAAGATCTTCAACTTTTTCTTCCATGACATACTCTTTGCTGACGAAACGACGCGCCAAACCAAACAACAGCTCATATCCAACACACCATTGACCTATTTCACAATCTAGAGCTTACTATCAGCCTGATAAAGACGGTAATGATGGGTTAACTTGATGACGATCCACCATCCATCAACATCATTAACAAAGAATTTGAGGTTGCCAGAAAATTCGCATACTTGAGGTCTACCAACAATTACACCCTCTCTCTCTCTTGATGCAGAATTCAACTCGAACATTAGAAATGTTGCTTCAACGATAAGTAGTATGAGCAAGGTCTTCAGCGACAACAAGACGACTAAAGACTGAAAATACTAAAGTGTAAGGTACCAAGATACATAATTGGCACACTTTTCTATAACAGCGACAACAAGACGACTAAAGACTGAAAACACTAAAGTGTAAGGTACCAAGATACATAATTGGCACGCTTTTCTATAACAGCGACAACAAGACGACTAAAGACTGAAAACACTAAAGTGTAAGGTACCAAGATACATAATTGGCACACTTTTCTATAACAGCGACAACACGACGACTAAAGACTGAAAACACTAAAGTGTAAGGTACCAAGATACATAATTGGCACGCTTTTCTATAACAGCGACAACAAGACGATTAAAGACTGAAAACACTAAAGTGTAAGGTACCAAGATACATAATTGGCACACTTTTCTATAACAGCGACAACAAGACGACTAAAGACTGAAAACACTAAAGTGTAAGGTACCAAGATACATAATTGGCACACTTTTCTATAACAGCGACAACAAGACGACTAAAGACTGAAAACACTAAAGTGTAAGGTACTAAGATACATAATTGGCACGCTTTTCTATAACAGCGACAACAAGACGACTAAAGACTGAAAACACTAAAGAGTAAGGTACCAAGATACATAATTGGCACGCTTTTCTATAACAGCGACAACAAGATGACTAAAGACTGAAAACACTAAAGTGTAAGGTACCAAGATACATAATTGGCACGCTTTTCTATAACAGCGAGTAATGACTAATATAAAAGCACCAAGAAAATAAGCTCATCAGATTTCTTCTTCACTGCCTCTGATGCATTATAGACATATCCTGAAAACAACAAAGAAGTTCTAAAGCGTGCATACATCTCCAGCATTGTCACACTGATAAGAGAGCGTTGACTACGATGGCTCCGAAGTATACACTTAGTAGATGATGTTTTCTGGCAAAAGACTATCAGATCGCCTAAACCTATGCTTCACGTTCATGTGCAAACAAAGCATCACAACTTTAGACATCTGAAACCGCCTGCTCTGAAATGAATTTGCTGAAACCATGGGCTTCATAGAAGCAAGCGACAAAAGTTTGCAATTACCTGAGGAGAAAAAAGCCTGTAGAAAGAACAAGATGAAACAACGTCATGTGGTAATGAAGCTACTTATTTTTTAATATAATTGGATCCTTTTACATACAGCATGCATAATTTAATATTGTAGTAGGTCAACATGTTAACATATCATTTATTATGAATTTGGTTGGTCCAAATAAGCCATCGAAATTCTTGCGCAGTATTCTCAATACTGACTGGTTGTGACCGAAGAGACTTTTTATTTGCGCTGCATTCTGGAATCTTTTTAGTGCTATTTTCAAACTTTTTCGGCAATCTTTGCATTTTATTGCCCAAAGGTTATTATGATAAAGGTTATGTCTGCAGGATTGTGGTCAATTTTCCCTACATTTTCTCGTTACAAATACAATTAGGAGTGTCGGTCAATGGAAAGAAGACTGTGAGGTCCAAACCCGTATAATATGAACACAGGAGTAAAGACATTGAGATCGATCACGAGCACTGGGGTAAGAAACACTCGGTCTTTTCCTAGTTCTTGTTCAAACAATATTTTTCTTTTATAAAATGAAAAACTCCTCTTCGGCCCCGACCTCGTTACGGGATCGGCCAATGGGATATATCCCCGGTGGCCCCCTCCCTCTTGTCGGCCTTGCAGTAACCTCTTTTTTGTGAGAAACGTCAAATTTGTCGGCAATTAAATGACACAAAGTTATCTAACTGCCAACTTCGTGCAAATTCAGATAATGCAGACATTACTTCACAAATGCATTCAATTTGTTATTACTATGCACTGCAGGACAGTACCGGTGACATAAATTGTTAAAGCGTCCGTCTCGGGTAAATGAGGTCGAGGGTTCGAACCCCGGCCGAGTCAGACCAAGACGTATAAACATGGTACTAGCAATTGTATCATTTCAAGCTCAGCATTAAGAGGTTAGTATTAGTTCTGGTCAGCTTGTTGTTAGGATAATATTAGAAACAAAATCTATGTTGCTAGCTTTAGAATTGTACATTAATAATTCAACTATGGTCTTGGACTATTGTTTATGCGCAACATTTGCAAGTAGTCATGTATTAATCGAAGATCTTAAAATGTGTGATAAATAAATATTGAATATTCAATGACTTGTATATAATTGACCATATGAAATCCTGTTGATTACATAATTTTTATTTTAATGGAAGTAGTTTAGAGAAAAAACAAGAATTCATTTCGTTCTTTCTTCCGTAGACGATACACCATAGTGACTTTAAGTGCCGTCTTAAGGCATAGGCACACTGGGCAGTTGCCCAGACACTCACGATTCTATGGGCATCATGTTGTCCATACTGTAAATGAATAGTAGGGCCGGTAGGGGGCCCATTGCATTGACTTGCACAGAGCCTACAATCTTGTTAAGACGGCACTGTTGACTAATATTACCTAAGTGTTTTTTTCAACTGATGACGGAAAGGTCTCTCTCTCTCTCTCTCTCTCTCTCTCTCTCTCTCTCTCTCTCTCTCTCTCTCTCTCTCTCTCTCTCTCTCTCTCTCTCTCTCTCTCTCTCTCTCTCTCTCTCTCTCTCTCTCTCTCAACTATATCAGAAGATTATTAACTATGACCACCAATGCAATTCGTCATTTCAATAGCACACCAATAACAGTATCAGTTGACTGACATTCCTTCCAATGGTTTCCAAATGCTATAGGATGCATGAAAGCATCCCCTGAATGACTGATAAAAGATGAATAGGACACTTTTAGCTCACATTGAAGCATACGTATAAAAGTGGGAATGACAAAACTAAAAACAAAATCTTGGCCATCTCAGCTTACACTATTAACACCAAAGAAAAAAACTGAAGTTAGTTATTTTAAAACAATGGCAATGGGCTATATACAATTGTTTTTAAATCGACCATATCATCCTTAGACTACGCAAATGGATCTCAGTCAACACCATGTATCAAGATATTATAACTGCATATGCATTACTTGTTCGTAGTAAATCGCCGTTCGCTGTATTGATTGGCAATTCTTTTCAATTATGAAACATACGTATTCCTCGAACACTCGGGTCTCTGGCACTGAGTTGCTCTTAATTACAAAGTTTAAATTCAAGTTAGCCTGATTGATTTGATCGTCTGCCATGGTGTTATTGACAAAGTTTTCGTCTGCTATGATGTTACTGACAAAGTTCTCATTGATTATATCGTCTGTCATGATGTTATTGAAAAAATTCTCATTGATTAGATCGTCTATCATGGTGTTATTGACAAAATTCTTTCTATCTCTGAAATGTGATGTATTTTTACAACAATGAGCAAACATCTCTTTAAGTCATTTTCTTCAGTTGGACTGTAGAAGGATCCATTATGCATTGTTCCAAAAAGAGACGTCGTAATAAAGAAATCATGACTTGAGGCACCAAACCAGATCGTTGACAGTAAAATGTGTCATGAATACATCAAAAATGCAATGACAAACATAATGTTCAAAATGACAAAAGCAAACATCATTATCTAAACAACTACCCCGTCCGCCTCCCCTCACCCCCGTTAGTACGCTCCTAAATATTGAACCCAGTTCATAATCAACTTCGAAGTCTGGTGAGTTGACCTAGTGATGACGTGATGTATGTTTATCAATGCCACCAAAAGCAAGAAAAAAATCACAACAAAGTAATTGCAAGCATCAGTTCAAATATCCCCTGCTGCGTAAATTATTGATATTCTCTCCTTCAAAGCAACGGTTGGTGGAAACGTATGCCTTAACAGGAAATTAAGAGGAATGTTAAGTCCTGGAAATTCTTAAAGAGTGATAAAGGTCGCCTGGTAATATATCCACTCATATTAATAAGACATTTAAGCGTTACAGAAAGCGATGGATGAGTAAATATCTGTCCTTTCAAGTTGTAAACGAATCTTGATCCCCGATTACTGTGAAAAGAAGATCAATAACGCTGCGTTGATGAGTAGGGTGAATGGATAAATAGGGAAATGTCAAAATATTTTATTTCACTCTTTTATGTTATTATATAACACAACTTGCTCGTTAACTAATTAGTTCACTCCTCTAAACAACTGTTGAGTTTATCAAGATGCCAACATTGATTTTGTGCCCAAAACTAGATTGTGTTGCGCTTTGCACTTGCTATTGTGCCTTCGGGAAACCTAATTATTCAGTATAACAGGTGTTGTAAGGCAACAAGTTCTCTTTGTTAGCGATAACGCTCTGTATCTGGGCTGACCTTCGATCCGTTGCTATGCTGTTTGTGCTTTCTCACAAGCTGGGCTAGAGCAGATACAAAACAAATAATTCTTAGTGTCATCATTTGTTGCTGTAGGTTGTACTATTTTTAACTTACAATTGGATCAGTATTCACCTCGTATCCCTACTTAAGATAGTATTGGTTTCAGATTTCCAAGTGGCCCGAATTCCTAAATAAGTAAGTTAGAGATACAATAAAAAATATTACAAGTGATAATTTCTATCAATATTAATAGCGGTATGGAGTAGATAGGACTTGAAAGCTCTGGAAGTAGAATTTATCAGCGGATTATTTTGTATTTATTTAGCACAGATGCATTATTTTAAAGTTCGCATGTAGACCAGAACTATGAAGTACTGTCTGTTGCCATTGGTTTTTTACGATAACTGTATCATCCTCGACATCCTTGCAATAAACAAACAAGAAGTCGATATCATCTCATTTTAGAGGTTTCTTGTATGGTATTTTTCTTTTAATGATACCATAACTTCAATGACTATTGTGATCGTGCAAGAGCGCTAAATTGTCGTGTAAAGAAATCCATTGAAAACATCAATACAAGAATCTTCTTAAATTTATTTTATTTTAAATTTAAAATTTAATAAGTCTGTTTTTTGAAGGCCTGAGTAAATAGAATATTGTCATTCACCAGAAACGGTCTGTACCTAATCGGAACATGTTCCTCTGTTTCTGATGCGAGTCGAAGGAACCGAAGGTACTCGTAGTGATACTTTGATACTTTCCCAACTGTTAAGCTTTTACCGGACGAACATAGGTCAAGATGCGCGAAGATAAAATGGCAGGTTTGTGAAAATTATATTATGAAATATTAAAGAACGAGAACGTTCCCATCAACTGTATTAATTAGTAATATGAATTAGTCTATTATTGCTCCGATATTAAAAATGGTCTTATCTGTATTTTAGCTTTTTCGTAGCCTCCGAATGTAAATGCGATTTGTTAGGGTAACTTTCTGTTTTCGATTAATGGAACCACGGTAACTATGAGTATTACAAAGAAACTTATTTAAGACGCGTCGAATCTCTAATTGAACTATGTGGCTTGACGCGTAATGGAAATAGATCGATCGATGCTCTCTGTTTTACTAAATCAATATTTTCCACAATCCTAAATAGTGGAATCTATGACATTATCAATAATTTTATTATTCAGGGAATCTATTTTTCTTGCTTCATTCAGCCTAATTATGAACTAAATGACAGGTTCAAAACAAATATTTATTTGTAAGCAGATACCCTTTTTTGATGTCATCTACAGTTTAGAATCAATGACTATGGGGAGTTTGACTAAACACTCCTACTTTCCAAGTATAATTGTATATATTTTTGTAAATGGGCGAACTGAGTATGGCTTCAACATTTTTTCACTCAAAATGAATCAACCCTTCACTTAGCTGAACTACTCGTAGGAAGCAATCTTGGATCCGCCCTTGAGAATCTCAACGGTTTTTTTTTCAACTGTTAAATCTTCATATGAAGGTAATTTGTTGCAGAATAAAGCAAATGTTCCTAATAAACACTGAAATTTCGACTACTTTGCAACATTATTAAATAATAGAATATCCTCAAATAAATTAATTTGAGCAAAGCATATAGTCATAGGAATATGTATCAAATTGTATCTGAATATCTATATGCAAATATAGAAACGTTTAGAGCATCCTTACATGTGGCAACGCTTACATAAATAACAAGAGTGCAATTTTTGACTCAAAAAAGCATCAGTATAAATACAACGAAGAAGTAAATTGTGACTGTTTTCAAAAACATAATTTGGTTTTGCATTATTTCGTTATCTTTGTAACTGTTTCATGAGCAATCATTAAGCTTTCAAGATGGATTATTTTGAGAAATATTATTTAATACTATCAAACTTATGATGCAGCAATATAGCCCGTATGTTACTGACAATATTTCGAGTTTCTCCATTTACCCTTACTTTGCAGACATTATTACTTATACAGAGTAAAACTACGGATGAGTTCATCCTTCAGATTTCGTCCTCTAACACACACACACACACAAAATGTTTGCACTGTTAACGGAATAAATCAAATTGCAATCTGTCAGTTTAACGTTTTCATGAATAATGGATGTCCAATTGTGATATTATGAACTTTTATTATCTGTTTGAAAATTATATTCTCTGCGGAAACAATATGGCATTGAACAAAGATTTTTGGTTTTCAAGCAGGAAAGTTACGTGATTACATATTTTATAAAGCACTTATTAATGATTTGATATTTTCCTATTCTCACTTAATTATGTCAATATTGAATCATTTTAGTCTGATTGAATTTCTTGTACTTCAAACGTGCACTCAATTCATGAATTTTAGAAAGAAAAAGAACCAAGAAAAATTATTGCTTTAAACGAATGTCTGTCGCAGATAAAAAGAGTGTGTGTTTAATTTACGAAATGTGCAAACCTCTCAATTTGTTTGAGTGTGGTCAACTTTTACCGGGAATTGGGTCAGGGTGGTGATGGGACGAGGCCGAGTCATTTAGTGGTAGGTTTTGATTTATCGCTCATTAAAAGAATTAAGGCGTATCTTTTGTGCAATTCGAAATATATGGAACTATTATACCTATCCTTATATATTTTTTAAAAAATCTTTTTTTAACGAAAGACAAGTACGATAAGTTAAATTTATATCAAATATGATTTGTGAATGGACCAACCGGGTTCACGGGTTAATTAGTGGCTAAAGCATTCAATTAAGGTGCAACCATCAGTAAGAATATCTCCAGAGAAACAATTGTATAACTTTATAGTTGTGTTCCATCCTCTGTCGTTTATCTACATCTGACAAATCTCCCAATATGGTTATCTGAACCACATGTAAGATGATCTAGGATCTATATTTCAGAACATTGAAGAAATTTAATGAAATCTGTGCTTAATGTTTTAAGGTACAGACATCATCAATTTGGTGTCATGTTAGTTGCCATAAATTGTAAAGGAAAAGCTTTATCCACTTTTTGGCAAATCAGCCTTTTATAACAAATCAAAATATATTTTAGTCTCTTATTAGAATAAGGTCATTAAAGTATCTAAAATGTTACTTATCATGGATGAGAATCTGTTTGACGATACAATAGGCATGAAACCAATGTAGTTCCCACACTCTCATAAAAATAATTACATTTTAAAATATTCTGTATCAATACATTATTCATGACTATTGATTTTACGAAAATATTTCGTTCTGTTTTGAAGTGTCGGTAAACAAAAGCGATATGCCTTGTCAAGGATTACTTTGAAATTGAATGCCAAATGTCCCTTGTGCGTGCATTAGCTTAATTGCAGGATTAAATAGAATCAGCATGGTAGAGATATGATAGAAATGTTTAAAATAGATCATGTCAGCAAGTTAACACATCTGCGGCTGTTTCCAACACAAAGGACACATTTAAATATCGATCATACCAAAGTTCCATTATGTGAGCGAAACAAAACATTTAACTGTTGCAGTGAAAAAGTCCTCAGCAGATATCTTACATTCGAAAATTTTAACAAATAATTTTGGCAGTTTCGTTCAACCAAACCTTGTGTGCGAATCCCTGAGTTTTTTTCCAAACGAAGCTCTGATTATTGGAGGAGATTGTCTGGGCTGGATTCGAAACCGAATCACGTAGTCCACTAATTGTTAGTCCGATACGGGTTTAACAGACAGACGACTTTTAAACTGGCCACTGCCAACGGGTCAAACCCTAGCAACGCAATTCACATGCATCGTGTCCATTGTATGATTTCAGTTTTATTTCTTTACCGTTTAAACATCACTTCTTCCGGCTACGAGGTAGCGTAGTTCGTTTATAGCGCGCTGGATTACTATACAGTAGTACTGGTTTAGATTCTCAGTCAAGACTGCTTTCGCTGAGGTGTTGTGTCCATAGTCAAGGGACTTTATTCTCTTAAGCCAGCAAAATTTACTAAAGCCCTTACAGGAGACACCATAAAAGGAAGCTTAACCCAACCAAGATAAATATTATGTGTCTTTCTGATGCACGTCTGCAGTTTCTTCTTCATTGAGGATGATAAAAATTAATGTATTTTGACAATATTAGAGGATCAAAGTTGGAAAAAAAGTTTACCAGTTTGCACCAGATGCCAACGATGATCTATCTCCTCGACTTAGACATAAACGAAGAAAGAAAAATAATCATGATTAACTGTTTTATCTCTTTCCTGGCAAGTAGCGAAACCCCTACTTAAATAAAACTGCAGGAGTAGTCGGGCAAATACAGTACAATCTAAATGAGATGACAATGAAAATTTCGTAAAGACTAATAGGATGCTACAGTGATCTATTGTATGTAATGATGTTGGAGTTTGCCATCCCTCTTTAGAGCATATATCAGATTATTATTTGATAATCCCGAGTCTATAAAAAATACGTGACAAAAGCTAAATGGCGCCAACAGTTACAATTAAAGCATTACAAGGGAAAATATTTCTGAATTTGTATGTCTTTGTAAAGAGCATGTAAACATTTGTTCCGAAATGTGAATTATGTTTTAAAAGAATACTCGAATGTTCCATGAATTACATTAAAAATTAGAAAGATGCATGCTGATGGTAGAAAAAAGCTGAAATTTTAGTTTTACAGCTCTTCTTTTACTATGTGGATTTTTCGTTGTATTTAACTAGATGATGAACAAAATCTTATCAGTTTGGGAAGTGTCGATTGCTTCAAACATTTGAAACATGCTCGACTATTTCCGATGCAAGTTGAATAACATCGACCCAGAGACGCAGGGTTAATCGTAATGATACTGTTCAAACTAGTACGTGTTTGGCAGAGCAACAATCAGCTAGTTATACAAATAAAAGAATGTCGTCACCTGATAAGTGTTGAAAATAAAACTCAAAGTCATCTCAACAATCAGTGAAATAACTATATTTTAATTATTAATTTATTTAATTAATTAAATTTATTAATTAATGCAATTATTCGGTTTCAATAGTCTGGAACTGTTGCTTATACATCTGTTAGTGATGACGCGTCAATGAAATTAATAATACTTAAAAGCAAAAACTGGCTTATGGACATTTGAAAAATGACTATTAATTACAACTGAGATTTTTATAGCATGCGATGGAAACGGTTGAGGACATTTCCTAGTCTGTTTGTGAGTGTCGAAGTTATTCGACAAGCATTGGAAAGAGATAATATTACTACAAATGTAAAAAGGCAAAACAAGTCAGCGTGGCAATCAATCCGAATGTCCCAATCCTCGTCCGACGTTGACATGTCATCACCACCTATGGCAAAGTCCAAAGTCGTCAATAGCTTTACATTATATTTTTTACAGTAAATGTTTAAAAATAACATTGCAACCTAAAAGTGCATTTGTTCTCTCTCTCTCTCTCTCTCTCTCTCTCTCTCTCTCTCTCTCTCTCTCTCTCTCTCTCTCTCTCTCTCTCTCTCTCTCTCTCTCTCTCTCTCTCTCTCTCTCTCTCTCTCTCTCTCGTTGAACCACGTCGAATGTTTTGTTGTTAAGTTTTATTTCATTTTAAGAATATACTTTTTTGTATATGTAGCCGTATATTTTTAGCCTAAAATATAAATTTTTCATTTCACATACCTCCGAGTCTCTCTCAGAGAGCCATAGTCCTTCGGCTCGCATCGAAAAGAGACAAAGATGTTTCAAATGAGTGGCGATAAGTCAAATTAAAACGGATATTGCAATACAATAACGGCAAATAAACGGTTACACGTGAATTGTAATTAATAAAATCCATCAGGGGCATTAGTAATGGAATTGGGAATTTATACCTAATGGTCAGAATGTGTGGGCAGGAAACAGATTTTATCAAGTCCTGACCATAAATTCTGATCCCTGGGGAGGGATTTCATTTCCTCACATTCCCATATATATAAGATTGTTTTCCCCATTGTGGGACGTTGGAACAGAATAGTTTATCCTGCCTCACACGTGACCTTTATTCTGACTTGTGGTCTAGTTTGACCATTTAATTTGGGCATAGTGTATGCAAATTACCAATACTCTCCAATTTTAATCATGTTTTTTAAATATTCTTATTATTATTTGTAATGGGTAAATTAGTTTTAGATCAAAGATGACTCGAGAACTGTTTCATTAGTTTTTGCCTTTCTCCATTAATATGTTATCTGAAGTACACGATACCACTACCGTCACATTTTCAATCACTTCATTTTTTCAAAACGAAAATGTATTTAAGAATCACTTAATTTTTCAGGGTAAACCTAACTTTTTTGTTTCCATATTAGGGTAGGGAAAATTTAAATAGGTGTTCTATTATTTGAAAGTTACAGCATTATTCGCAAAACCCATTTCTAATTCAGCCCTCGCTTTTTCTTTAGAAATGTGATAAAAAGAATCCATCACTATGCTTCACTGTAAGAAAGGAAACATTCCCCCTCGGAATCAAAATTTGTGTCAGACGCTCAACACATCCTCGTGTGTGGCTTAATATTCTAACACTCAGATGGAAGCTACCTATCCTTCACCGATGCATATAATAGACTCTATTAATCCAGCATGATTGCATATGGCCAATTATTGTTATATCCTTTCTAATTAGACAATTGCGGATATTCGGTATGGATCTATAGTAAAAATCAGACAAATCCTGCAGTAATCGGTGTAATTTGTTTTTATTTTACATACCTTTAAATGGCAATTATTCAATTTTTGATTCCTCATACATCCATATTCGCTTTGAAGATCATTATTTAAACGCCTTGCGAAGAACATACGATAAAATGAATGGTTAAATTACATTGACATTTTTGGAAGAGATCAGCATAATGGTAGGATACAATTAAATCCGGATTGAATGTCGCGCGCTGTGATGTCAGTCTGAAAGCAAAGCATGTTCATAACAAAAACCATTATTCGGACAGTTAGACGCGACGTGCTATAATCGATCGATAATTTTCCTCTGGAAGTTTTGATGACAGTTAATGTGCAAAATAGTAAGTAATCAGGATTTAGAAGACTGGTTCAAAACAATGAGTATTATATGTTAAACAATAATTTATATTTAATTTGAGTAAATGCGCACACATGACTTGTATCACATCTTATTCTTAAAAAAGAAGAGGCATTATTTTCAGAAAGTTTATAGGGCCTAAGATGCAGCATCGAAAGTATAGTTTGTAGAAAATAATTTGTTGTATGCCGTATTCCGAACTAAATACACGAGCGAGCGCAGATTCATCATTACACAACAACAACATTATTAGTGCGCACATACCACCAACCACATAAATTTGAACTTAGTCGTGCGCTAGAAATAGCTTTCGAAAGAAAATAGCGTTTTGCTCTATTTAAAGTTGAAATTTGGAGTCATATGGTGAATGCATACGCATTGCAACAACTTTTCGATTTTATCTGGAATGAATATATTTAGGTATTTTTGTCGATTTTACGAAATTTTATGATCATCAACTGGATTTATATGTTCGGTCGTTGAATGTTTGAAATCGTGTGGAAAAATATGAAGTCTTTCAATTGCAGTTATCAAAAAGACGCTATGTAATGTAATGTTTATTTCATTTTGAATGCAGTAAGGAAGATGTAATCGCACTTGAAATATAGTCAAAATTACATTACAATTTCAAAATGTGTAATCAAGCTTGAGAACCCTTAATATGACTTACATTTGTAATTATATCTTTTGCTATTTGTATTATCAACTGAAAAAAAGACAGTTTATGCCTTGTTAAATGCGTGTTATTTATAGGGATCCAGCAATTTTATGATATCTGGAATCTATCGCTAGCCGAAATCCGAAACATTGTATCAAGAAAGTTAATGAGAAATGTAGCAAAGCAGCTGGTATGTGGCAGTCCACGAAACATATGCTTTATGTCATTCAGAAATAAATTTAATCAACCAAAATGTAACGCGCTCAGTATGTGAGCATACATGATTTCTTTACAACGTAGTCCATAATACATTATTGGGCACACGTGAGTGCAATATGAAGTGCACGTGAGTTCGATATCGTAAAATACTGAACGATTCAGACAATGTAAAGTGAACGGAGAAAAAAATAAGCATATAATAAAATAGGTTATATGTAATGCTGTTAATTGGAACTTGCTTCATTGGTTCAATCAATAATGTTTGACTCTCTATGGATACAGGAATAATGTTTACTGCCTGATCTCAATATGGAAAGGTTGCGTTTCATGGCAGAGGCAATGTTCCACAAAGGTACATAATTGATGTAATTGCTTCATGCTGAAATAAAGCAGGTTGCAATGGGTACATAAAAAATCCGGAGAGTGACAAAGACCGCGATAAGTCTATTATCAGTACAATATTTATGCTTTGCCAAGTTGCTATTATTTTCTGCTTTCATCATTCTGCAAACAAAACGCAAAAAAGCCATATATTACACTTTCAAAACGCTTTTGATTTTTGGAGACAAAATGTCCCATGTGTATGACTGTTTAATATTTAGTTCAGTAATTAATTATATTTGCGAATTGAAAGGTAACTAATAGTTTCAATTGATCATTTTAAAGAAGCTCTAAAAGCATATATTCGTCTTTATTTGTTTTAAATGCAAGATTTCACAACAATAATCATAAAGATTTTTTTTGAGCAATCAAATACATTTTTTATATAAATGAAACATATCTTCTGAAGATTCCACAGTTTCTATATAATAAACAACACCAACAAGTAGTATGACACGTGTATCGTTCATGTGTTCTTTTCAATATATTTTGTTTTGTATATGTTTTGTATTTATTTGGTATATGTTTTGCATTTGTTTTGTATGTTTTGTGTGTGTGTGTGTTTATATATATATATATATATATATATATATATATATATATATATATATATATATATATATATATATATATATATATATATATATATATATACATATATATATACATACATATATATATATATATATATATATATATATATATATATATATATATACACACATATATATATATATATATATATATATATATATATATATATATATATATATATATATATATATATATATATATATATATATATATATATATATATATATATATCCTGGTTGAGAAAATGTATCTATTGGTTTAAAATTGTGTAGAGACAGCCATGTAGAATTTTACAAACACAACGCTTTTGTTTTTATTTGTTTGTTTTGTATACGTTTTGCATTTGCCTTTGATAAAGACTCATAAAGAGTCTAAAATGCTCATGCTAGTTAGTTAATATTTTCGCACTGTTCGTCGTCAGTTTATTGCTTCTATCTTAATCAATCCTGACACCCGTTATCCCTTGTTGGATTGTTGGATCCAGTGCGCTTGAAAGGGTTGTTATTCGCCATTTGATTTGTGTTCTTTATATATATATATATATATATATATATATATATATATATATATATATATATATATATATATATATATATATATATATATATATATATATATATATATATATATATATAATGATGTATATAATGATTGCAAGAAGGAGCAATAATACTTTTTCAAGGTAAATAACCAAATGTGGTCGCTATTGGGTTTTTTCCCATCGTCTAAACGGAAGCAAATTCCCGACTTGAAAAGAAGAAACTGTACAGAAAATAGGGCTGTGGTCGGGTTTATAATACCGATCCTGTAATTGTGATTGACGGATATTAAAATTGATTTTCTCCTATAACCCACATTTGACACAGCTTAATATCTGAGTAGAAATGACATATTTAAAGTCCAATTAACGGAATTCGTGGAATTCATCAATCATCCTGTTTCGTGGGGAGTTCTACCACGGTTTCATCGATATATACTTGATTGATAAACAGCCTGTTGTCAATGTGTATTTTACTACCTTAGTTTAATTCATCGATATCCAATAGAAATCACTGTCGTTTTTCCTAATATTATATTTATGTGTTGTCTGTAATTTTAAGTGAAAAGTAAAGCTACATTTGTACATTAAATATTTGAAGAAGTTCACCGATCAATTAAGCGTGACAGAACATCTTAAGTTTGCCAGTAAAATATTAAAAAACCAAACTTTATAAGTTTGGATTATTTTAAATTCGTTTTCAACCCGGCGATCTTGCAAACATATAGGATAAATGATCCGTAGCGTTGCTTTACATCGCTGAAATACAAGAGCCGTCAACCATTTTGAGTGCTTACATTTCTTGATCTTTATAAACTGCTATTGTAATACTGATGATGAATATGACATTATGTTGTGGCAGATTTTTTTCGTTTTTCTTTTGCCTTTTTTATTTTTCATGGGGGTGGCTTTTTTTGGAGGAGTGTCTTTTCTTGTTAAGCATTCATTACGTTTATGATGATAAATCAATCCAGTTATGTCTAAGCTTTATTTTATTGGGACGTTCTCATGGTAACTTTAAGTAGCTCTTGAAATGACCATTATGATCAAAGTTATATTAACTTTATCTTTATTAGAATCAATGATGCTTGAAATGATAATTACGACTCAGAACGAACACTGTGTGCGCTACCATTTGTCTGCAACAAAACCTGTTATTTATATATTTTTTTTAATTTATGCTCATAATATCGATATCTTAAAAAGAGATACTGTGGAAAATTATAGCCTCTTTTTCACTGCGTTAGAATAGTTTTCTTCATCAGATTATAATTATCTCAGGAATATGAAATAATTATACTTGTAAATTGGGTAGAAAGAACAATAAAAGGTTGGATGGGTTTAAGCAAATGAAGTAAAGAGTCTTGCTCTAGGCCACACCACTGTAGCCGACCCAGGCTGAACCGACAGTAGAGTTCAAAACCCGCACCCTCTGAGTCGCTAGTCCGGCACTCAAACTACTGAGCCACATTATTATTATTATTATTATTATTATTATTATTATTATTATTATTATTATTATTATTATTATTATTATTATTATTATTATTATTATTATTATTATTTTATTTAAAGAGGGTAACTCAATTAGCTAAGAACTAATCTACCTTGAGGCCCTCATTCAAAGGAATTTACTTATTTTTGCTGCATCTCTGAAGCCACTGTATATGCTGGGTTTGGAAAAAGGAATTAAAGTGGGCATTTCTAATCTCAACTGGAATACTATTCCACAGCAAAGATCCAGAGTATTGGAAACTTTTTATAAATAATTCCATATTTGGTTTGGGAATTTTGTAATGTTTGGTAGACATTGATTGCATGTGGAGAGTATTTCCAAGTAGCCTATACTTGAATAGTGATTGTAAATATTCAGGAGCACTATTATTGGCTATCCTGTACATTAATTTGTCTTTTCTTAAACAGATTCAGTCTTTAATAGGTAGTATTTTTAACTTACCAGCTAAATTTTCCTTGCTCTCTTTCTGGATTAATATTAACTAAGTTTCTATCATTTGTATTATCCCATACTGTATTATAGTAATCTAAATAGGGTTGTATGTAACTGTTATAAAATAGTTTTCTGTGCTTTTCCGGGAGAAAGTGTCTTATCCTACTGAGAACCCATAAAGCTAAATTGACTTTTTTACTGATATTTTTGATATGTTCAGTCCATGATAGGTTATTATCTACCAAAACATCAATTAGGCTATCGTGACAGACTATTTGAAACCTTTTATCCTTCCATGTCAGACATAGTTCATTACTATCAAGTTTTGTTCTTTTGTTCCATGTTGAGATAAGTAATATTTTAGTTTTACCAGTATTAATCACCATGCTATTGCATGTGCACCAGTTGTCCAGTTTGTTTAGGGCATTCTGTAAAGAAATTTCGAGTTCTTGCTTTGTGTTTAGGATGTTTGACAATATTGTGTCATCTGCATAGAGATCTGTAGATGATACTGAGTCCTTTAGTACAAGTGGTAGGTCATTAATAAATAAAATAAACAGTAATGGACCCAGAATTGAGTCTTGTGGTACTCCACATCTAATTGTTCCAGGTTCAGACAGAACATTATTTATATAAACATGTTGTGTTCTCTCACTTAAGTATGAAGTATAACCATCTAACTGTACTTTCATCACATAGGTAGATTTTCAGTTTCTTCAAAAAGGATTTCTTGATCCACCATGTCAAAAGCTTTCCTGAAATCTACAAATACAGAACCTATTATTCTACCTTGGTCAAGTGCTTGAAGCCCTTTATCAGTTAGGGAGATCAACGCAGTCTCACATGAATGTTTCTGTCTAAAGCCTGATTGATTAGAATATAACAGAAAGTGTTTGGTTAAATATGATATGAATGAATCATGGACATGCTTTTCAATCAATTTTGACATGTTTGGTAGTATTGAGATTGGCCGGTAGCTATCAGTATCATCCTTAGGACCAGATTTGTGAATAGGAGTTACTTTTGCAGTTTTCCATATTTTGGGGACAGATGAGGATACAATACTTAAATTGATTATGAATGTTATGCAATCTACAATAGCAGAGGCAGAAGATTTAATGAGTCGTGGACCAATCTGATCAAGTCCTGTTGCTTTCTTAGTATCAAGTTCACTGAGATATTTCTTAGCAATGTTTTCTGAGACTGATGGGATAGAGAAACATATCTCCTTAGAAATTTTGCTGCTGCAGATCTTTTTCAGTTTATTAAAGTTGTTTTCAATCACTGGTTCTTTTAACAGTGTGGTAATGTTGGTGAAACAAAAATCATTGAAAACATTTGCAATGTCATTGTCATCAGTGACTATAATGTCATTTACCAGAAGTGAGTGAATTTTATTTATCTGATCTTTGTGTGTTCCTCCAGTGAGTTCATTGAAGCCTTTTCAAATGCAGTTTGTGTCGCTCTCTTTGTCTTCAAGCAATGATTGATAATAATTTTGTTTAGCTTTTTTTAATCATACTTGTTTTATTTCTCCATACTATATATTGTTCATGGTTTCCCATAGCCTTGAATTGGTCTCTTGTTTTCAGAGCACCAAGGATTTCAGTTGTAAGCCAATTAGGTTGGATTTCATTCTTTACTCGATGTACTTTCAGTGGTGCTTGCTTAGAGACTACATCCATAAATAAGTCAGTCCACACCCTCAGAGCTTTATCTATGTCATCTAAATTTTGGATCATATTTCATGGAACTTTATATAGGTCATTGCGAAATTGTTCTTCATTAAAATGTTTGAATGATCTGTAAGTGATAGTTTTGTGTGTATTTTTCGTATTTCTCTTGCATTTAACCTTTCTTGTCAAAAAAAGTATGATAGTGGTCAATAAGACCAACTTTTGGTATGTTAACACAAGTTACATTGTCTGGTAGGTTGTTATAAATGTGATCAATAAGAGTGCTTGATGTTTCTGTTACCCTAGTGGGGTCCTTTGCCATCTGTTCTAAGCCTAATGATTCAATAAATTCAATCCAGTTCTTCCTTATTTGAGTATTGAGAAGGTTCTTATTTATATCACTGAGTATATATGTTTCTTTCTCCTGTGCAAGAACATTTTCCATTTGTTTCAAAAAGTTATCATTCCAAATTGCTTTGGAGGAAGGTGGCCTATAAATGAAACCAACTAGAAACGATTTTGCAATATTTTGATACATTTCCATCCAAATACTCTCAATTTCTTGTGACTCTAAGTCTAGTCGCCTTTCTGCATTTACCTCTTCCCTAATGTATACAACAAGACCTCTCCCTGCTGTCTCTCTGTCCCTGCGTAATGGTTTATTAATGGTTTATGCTATCAAAGTATTGCAGTAAATTTTATATAATCCTGTTTAATAATAATAATAATAATAATAATAATAATAATAATAATAATAATAATAATAATAATAATAATAATAATAACAATGAAGAAGAAGAAGAAGAAGAAGAAGAAGAAGAAGAAGAAGAAGAAGAAGAAGAAGAAGAAGAAGAAGAAGAAGAAGAAGAAGAAGAAGCCATTGATTTATATTATACTTTAACAGCTTAGACAATCGTAAAAAAATTGCATTCATCTACTTAAATAAAAGTTCAAGATATGTTGCGGTAGTTGTGCGCAATTTGTACAAAAGTTTTTCTCCTGCATAGTTACAAGTTCACACAAAGTCTCAGTTTCAAGATGTGTGGGATGCCAATGATTAATATCTATGACATTTGTCTTAATCAACCGTGCTATTAATAAATATTATCAAATATTTTCAATAATTGAAATAATTGTATGACCATCAATTCCTACATGACCGGTTCAGGCTGCATTGATGGATGCGATGTTGTTCGGCCAGCTGTACTCTAGCACAAGAATTATTCGTGGAGTGGCACTCGAGTTCATTTTTATTTCTTCAAAATTTCTTTATTTTAGGTCGTTTGAAGGTAATTAGCTTTTTTATCGTCGTGAATTATTACCAGTAATACACGTTTTGTTTGCCAGAGTATTGAAGAATAAAAATGATGGTTCCCTAATGAGTCGAGGTTGGGTTAGTTATTTTTAAGTGAAAATTTCCTCTCGGGTAACTCTATTTAGTAAAAAAAATGAAACTAAATTGTTTCTTTTGCAAATAAAACATTTTACAAAATTCTAATTGAAGCATCCAGTTTAATGCAAATGCTAAACTTTATTATTGCCTTGAATAAAAACCTTTAAAACAGTGTTATGCTTTGTAACAATGGATCTCTACACGAATATCTCTTCCTACACTTGTGTTGTAACCTTAGCTATACACAAACATCATAATCGCGCGTGGTGTTGATTACATTTTTGTTTTCCTACATAATTTTTGCAATGCCGATAATGTGCATGTAAATGTATTTATTTTGTCAATAATCGTGTAAGAATAACAATACCACATATTTTCCAATATGCATACGTTTGCCATTTGTGAAAACATGTGATCTCCTGGGTTTCTCGCTCATGCTCAAGTTTATACATATAGCGTAACGTGTATGATCCATTTTGACTTGAAGTCATAAAAGTTCCAATTCTTTGATAGAAAGTATCAATTATCACCGAAACTATATTTTTAAATCACACACGCGTACAAATCATGTGGATGTGGCAAATAACAATCCTTGCAAGCAAATCGAAGTGGATCTATTATGGATTGATTACGATAACATTTAAAAAAATGACAACCAATACGATGTAAATAGTTTTAACTAGACTAAGTGCATTCGGTTCACATCAATACTTAATCAACGGTGATTACAATATAGAGGCAAACAATAATCAAAGAAATGTTGAATTTACAACAGTCTGCATTGCAATGTCTAATGGATGTGCAGTCTAAAAATTTTAGATGTGTTGAATAATTCGTCTTAAGTCCGATAATTAAATGGCCAATGGTGAAGAAATTAAACGGGAATGAAAGAAAATATACTGAATTTAACACAAGTCAATAAGGAAGCCAGCAAACGATTTTCCCACAAAAAGAGTTTATAAACGTCATTTGGATTACCAGTTGCAGGCATGCTTTACTCACGTGCAAGCATATGAAAAACAACTATGGGTACAAGTATAGGAAACAACTATGGGTACAAGTACAGTAAACAACTGTGTACAAGCACATGAACAACTATGCGTACAAGTATTGAAAACAACTATGGGTACAAGTAAATGCTGATAGAGAAATATCTTTTCAAAATACTCTAGGATGAAAAAACTCAACTGAGAAAAAAAACATGATATACACAACGCTACATGGGAAATATTTAAAGAATGAACCTGAAAAGAAACAGCTTGATGAAGGAAACAAGTTTTACAACTGGCGTTCTAAGGATTTTCTGGACTCGAACACTTTTACTTTTCAACTTACTCAGACGAATGCAACCAGTCTTGAAATGAGTTTATATATCATTAAATACTCGAATATTCAATTATTTCACTCCAATCATCGTGCAAAAGTGAAGCTCTTGGAGCAAAGATCTCAGTTAAAATATTAAACGTTTGGTGGCAAGGAAAAATGCAAAGAAAATATTTTAGTGGAAAACAATATCGTCACAGATGGTGTACGAAACAAGGAATATTGATGAGTTGAAACAAAACAAAAGAAACAAAGTTTGAATCTGTCTAGACAGTTTGCTTGACTGTTTAGTTCTAACATATCTGGTACTGTCGCATTCTTTGACTGAGGCTTGGTGAACATTGCTGAACTTGTGCGATAATGTGTTTACGTTATCAACCTAAAACAAATGCTTGTCGATGTACACATACAATGATATATTGTTGGTTCTGTTGTTCTGAATTCCCTTGATTTCATTCTTTTAATAAATTCAAATTCATATTTATTTCATTGTGTGGGGGGTGTGGGTGTAATTTGGATTTTGAACATAGCTTTAGAAATGTTTCAATCATATCTTTAAATGTCTGCAATGTGGCAGTTTATAGTAAAGTTTAGATTAGCACTGGGGCATCAGACATGTAGCAATCATGTCCCACCCAGGCATATTATCTAGACAAAGGGCCGAGCAGTCCTAATACACACCTCCTAATGCTGAGCGCTGAGCGGGGCAGCTGCTAATACTAGTTTTAAGTCTTTGGCATGGCTCGATCTGGGTTCAAACTGACGACCACCTATATCTAGGCGGAGGCTCTAACCAACTTAATCCACCAGCGTGGTTTCATTATGGTAAAATAAGCAAGCTTTATGCATCTAAAATCTGAAAATCATTTTGATGACACTCTCTTTGTATTCATTTACAAACTACTGTTCATCTTTGTCATATGTGAAACGTTTTGATCCTAACACTTAAAACTCTCTAACTTTTGAAAAATCCAAGAATTTCGTTATTCATCTGTGGCAAACCATTCATATTGTCCTTCTTAGTGTATTTAGTGCAATAGAATTGCGTGTTATATTTCGTTTCACTTTCTCAAGTCTTTTATCTTGACGTTAAAGTAGTATATGTAATTAACCGTCTCATACTTTCACCGTATTCGTATTCAACTGGTTGAAGTATTTATTAACTGTTCATACATGAAACTTTCTGGTAATTACTACACCGCAAATTAACCTTAATTTGGTTATGCTCATCAGTTTGGCTTTTTCACAATGGCTAATACTAATTAAACACCACTAATTATTCTCATGGCAAGAAATTTATCTAGTATTTGAAATTTATTTCTGTTAGCATTTTTAATATTTTTCCTTTCACCAAGGTTTACTATTAATCTACGGGCTGCATTGTTGTTCTTTAGCTGTTTGTATTTAAATCTTTCTAGAAATCATGTTTGTCTCAAACTCTGTTCAAGTCAACAAATTATTTGCCACAGTTGTTGTTTTCAAACAAGACAACTCTGTATCTATTACAGTGTTAAACCTTACTGCACATAAAATTTCTGATTTCTGAGCTGAATAAGAACTTTCTAATCTTATATTCGTCTATCAAAATCTTTTGAACGGGCGAGTAATCATATCCATTGTAAATTATTGTTTTATAATATAACCTGTAACCTTTGAAATAAGCATATAAATCTAGTCGGATCTCAAATTAACTGATAAAATGCAACCAGTAGCATAGTCGTGTTGATATTTGGAGTTGGTTTTTTTCTATCAACCATAATTTGTTCATGAGTTATGTATCTACGATTTTACCGGCATGTTTTGGCCCATGGCTTAGCTTAAACAATTTACACACTAAGCATATAATAAATAACTTTAATCTTGACTTTTGTATTCACCATGATATTTCATCTGACCGTATTTGTCAAGGTAGTATTTTCGATTGACTTAAGAAAGTGAAGGATCATGCTAATTCCGTCATATAATCTACGTCATCACAAATATCATCGTACAGAATGGGCGGGATCATACCAATCACACATTATACTGTCAGTAATCACACATATCATCGTACAGAATGTGAAAGGATCATGCTAAATCCGTCTTATATTGACAGTAATCACAATCAACGTACAGAATGTGAGGGGATCATGCTAAGTTCGCCTTATACTGTCAGTAATCACAATCATCGTGCAGCATGTGAAGGGATCATACTAAGTCCGCCTTATACTGTCAGTAATCACAATCATCGTACAAAATGTGAGGTGATCATACTATGTGTGTGTTTGTGTGTGTGTGTGTGAGAGTGAGTGTGTGTATGTGTGTGTGTATAATGTTGTCATTCAGTATTGTAACAAAATGTTACAGAATGACTGGATTTTTCAAATTTATATCTATGAGAGAATCTTTAAAGAATAATATATAAATGTACTAATTTTTTGTTGAAAATTACGTCATTGCTAACAATAGTCTTAATAACGACTTGAATAAAATATACATCTGTATAGTTGATAAATTTTAATCCAAACAAAACTGAAAATATGACAGTTAGCATCAAATGTGTCTTATTTTCACCCACCCCTATGTAAGAACAAAATACAAATTCAGAACTTTGAATCTTGGTTTACATTTTTCTATAATAACATTTTCGAAATCAAAACTTATTTTATCTTTTTTTAAATTCCTGTTTATGAACCTGTTATATTCCAAAAAACGTGTGAATTAGTCCATAGGTTTACTAAACATATAAATTTGTTTCTCCTCAAATTGCGAGTTTTCAAAACTTTCTTATTAATTTCTTGGCAACATTGTATTTTCTCGCAAACATTATAAAATGTTTGAAATACAAGAAAACCAACATATCTCAATATAAAAAGTAGAAATTTAATTTTAAGGTGGGTCTTATCTGTTATCGTTGGCTTAGAATTCTTTTAGAAATAGTTTTATATTGCTTTTCAAAGGCCTGAGAATTTGATGGTGCGGTGCAATTTACTGAAGAAAATATTTAATTGTATTCTATGTATTGAATAAATTCTGAAAGAGTTCTCTCAATGTGTGAGAAATTTAAATTTTAATGAATAACTTTTAATGATACAGTGAACTATTTATATATATATATATATATATATATATATATATATATATATATATATATATATATATATATATATATATATATATATATATATATATATCCCAATAAGATAATAAAGACAGGCTTAGAGACAAGAGGACGAATAGTGATTCAGTGATTTGGATAATTTGACATAATGGAAGAATACGTAATCATGTTTTTGTGACTATTTTTGTGCTATTACAATGTCTGCATTTTGTGTTACAAATTATAGTATTCTGCTGTGCAAATTTCGTTATCAAATATCGGAATAAATAGTAATATTCATTACTGATGGCCTCTGAGAAAACTAAATTCTTGTGTTGTTCAAAAATCGAGATTCAAACAGAATCGTTATTTTCTGGACAGAGGTGGATACTCAGAAACAAAAAGAATCTTCAATACGAAAATATTTAAGTCATGTTTAAATTGGCTTAATATCACAGAATCTTAAAAATGTGTGTGTCTTTGATGAACGTTGAGACGGAGATATGCATTGTAATGAGAATTTTGAACAAATAATTAAATCATGGATTTCAAATTTTATGCTATGTCATTAATATATACAGGACAAGAAAGTGGCCCTGAAGTATACCTGCATTAGGTACTTCAAAGTTTGAATTTGTTTCGTACCATGACTCTCTGTTTCCTGCTAGCTAAGTCATCACTGATGCATACCAATAGATTTACGACAATTCAATAACTTTACAATTTAAATATTATTTGAATCTGATACCCATTATTAGAGAGCTTTAATTTGCCAAAAATATAATTCTCGAAATTTCACCTCTTCAGAGATTCATATTGCAGATGTTATGATAAATAATATATATATATATATATATATATATATATATATATATATATATATATATATATATATATATATATATATATATATATAAATGAGCTGATATGTGGTTGACTTACCAGAATTTTAAACAAATATTTGTATAGAAAATCAATTTTATAGAAATAAACACATATATTTTAAATTCAAATCGTGTGAAAATATCAGTAACTTTACTCGAAAAGGAAATTGGTCTGTAGTCGGAAGGAATCACAATGTAACTATGTATGTAATCTTGCTTTCAGTTAACTAATTCTGGTTGAGTTTGTGTAGGGTTTTAATGTCAAAGAAATGCAACCCTCTTTTGTCATCGTCAAGAGAAGTGATGAAGGAAACAAAATAATTATAAATATGTTTGCTTTTCACAAAATTGTATTGAAATAATTCATAATTATTAACGTGAACGGTGGGAATTGTTTATGATCAAAGACATTATTTCTGAATAAATGTCATTAGTTTTCAATAATGCGGTTTCAACCCCTTTTGTGATAAGAACTTTTATTCCATAAACAACCATTTAGATTATACGTATCGGTACAAATGTCTTGGTGAGACCATTCAGATCAATCACTCTCAAAATTATTACGTGACGTTCAGAGTGTGTCGCAATAGCGTACAATCATAACGCAATTTTTTAATAAAGGATTGCAGCTGCATTTTATTTCAACCCGTAGGGTAATAGCAGCTTGCTTCAAACTGAAATGAAACCTGGTCACTTAGATTGCTTTATTACAATAAAAGTCATTACTGCATATAATTACAACGTCTATTGCTATAACAGTTTTAATTCGAGTAGTATTCATCATTCTTTTCTTCAGAAACATTTCTTTCTGTAATAAAAGCGCGCTTCATTGAAATTTAACATTAATTACAGCAAAAATGATATTTTCTGTGAATTCTAGTCTTTACCAAGACAAGGAAATTGACAGCAGTTTTTCCTTATCTTCATATCAAGAGTTGTTTGCAGAAGAGAGTTTAAATCTGCAAAGGAAATTATTTCAAAATGAATGAAATATGAAGCATTGTAAAAGTATAATATTTTAAATCACAAAGTGAGTGGCGTTTCCAAGCAAGTTATTTCAGAGTTGGTTTCTATTCATTTTGTATAGATATTAGATATTTAATTCTAAAGCACATAGTTTTAAACTATTTTATGATACCATCAATTCCATGGCATAATATTAAAGTAGTTGTTTACAAAAAAGATTTATTGATTGTAGTTGCATACAAACTATAATAGTTCTAAACTCATTAAACTGTTGATTAAGAGTACCAACATTCGTAGGAAAACTTTCAAGTTAATATGGAATATAATGGAAAAGTCTCAAAGTCCCTGCTTTAGGAATGGTCTTCAAAGTTAACTTTAGATCTCTGTGAATATCTGGGCACCTTGACAGAATACCGTTTTCATTTTTATAGCTCTAATATAACTTTATGAAACCAGTTCAAAAATTACAATTAAAATTAGCTATTTTTGCATAATCAAATAATAACAATGACAAAATTCCTCCTAATCACCATCATATAGTGATATTGATGAATGTTTAAATAATACATAAAATTTTCCATTATTAGGTTTAACTAAAATAATATCTGAGAACACATGTGTACATAATTTAAAGAACGAACCAAGGAAATATATATTTGTTGCATGTAAGATAAACATCGTAAGTATATACGTTTTTGCTGAACAAGACAATAGTCATTTGTTTTTAAGACCTTAATGGTCTTAAATTTGGTTATTGTGTTAACTATCCGAAGGCTAAGATGTCAAGACTGGTGCCAAAAGAAAGAAAGGATCCACGCTTATATTCACGTTGAAGAAACTTGTTTATATATCACTAACTTTGAACAAGCGTATTTTATGCCTAGAGTATGTTATTGTTCTTGGTAAGGAAGCTACAATTAAACAAAGACTAGAATGCATTGTAACAGATTTTAATGGATTAATTTTCAAGAGGCTTTATCTATCATATTCAGGCGAAGTAACAATCTTAATCCCCTATATTTAGACATCGAGATACATGGCAGTTATTACGCCATTATCTGTTTGCAGCTTCTTTATCCAAGTTCTTGTTGACGGAGCTCTGACATTGAAACTGCTACATCTTATTATAAACTTGTATGGCCTAGTTTATATAGCACTTACGTAAACACGATAATGTTATTAAAGTGTATTACAAAATGCGATATTTAATAAAACAATATATATACATATTTTATTTTAAGAAAGCTAAAATGATAATCAGTTGATGCAGAGTAGTTGATAAGTTAATTGTTTCGTTATAGCGGCCTATATGTAAAAGCTTGCAAATTAGAGGATTAAAAAAATGAACATCGGAAAAATTCACAAACAAAACTCAGTTTATGATACATACAGTTCCTGACAAAAAATACGTTAAAGAGTGCAAAGCAGAGAAATTAATGCTTGGTTGTAAGGATGTGTACTTGTCTCAATTTGCAAAACAAAAATATTTTGCTTTTTTGTACAGAAATATCTTCGGTAAGTATTCTGTACGTATTACAGCAATCTTCAACATATCAGGTTAACATTTGTAACTTTGTACACCTGTTGTAATTATTTAATAAATAGCACTTTTACATCATCTTTTGTGGTTTAGATATTATTTAAATTATCTTCGTTTCTTTTTCAAATAAAGTTCTGCTGCAATACCTGTCACTCTACGAGCAATAAATCACCTGTGTAGGAAAGCAAAAAGTTGAAAATGAGTCTTAACACTTATGTTTGATGATGATAACGACGATTATTAGTATTGTTGTTCTCATTTTGCCTTCTGTATAGATGATAAAGAAGAAATCAATTTTGACATACTTAGAGAGAGAGAAACAGGCAGACAGACAGAGACTGAGAGACAGAGAAAGCCACGATGCCATCAAAAATAATCCACTATTATTGTAAGAAATTAAGATCATAAGCATGTAAACAGTTATTGTTTACAGTTTTGGGCATCAGGTAACGCAAAATATATAAACTGAACTGTCGTTGTTTATATCATAGCTAGATTCGTCATCGTCGATGAATAATTGACAATCTGATCATTTCAAGAATATAATTTGTAAGGTGTATCTAGATTCATGAATTCCAATGAATTTGGTTCACTTTTATTGAACTAATAATGTCCCGTTCTTCAAAATATAATCATTCAAATGTATCCATATTATTTTAAGGCCTACTGGTTACTGCATACTCAATTTAGGTTTATTTTTCAAAAGTCAGCAGTCCTTTAGCTTTATTTGTATAGTGAACATTTCTGCAAATCTTCAGGGTCAAACAAGACCTAATGCCCATAATTGTCAAGTTATTACAGCCTATTCAATTACCTCCAGCGTTACCTGTTTTACTGTTCTCGAGAAACTCCATATTGTATTGTAGCTCACATAAATAACCATATAATTGTTGTAATTGTTATAGAAAATCGACGACTGAAGGCCAATGCCTGTAGCCGAAGTCAGTCGCCGTTGTAATGATCTATACATGATTTCGTTTTTCATATGCAGAAGTCAGAACAATTTATAATCAGCCATTGGATTGTCCCAAACATAAATGTGGCACAAAATCACACGCAAATAAACACTACAACGCGATTAAAATGACTGAGTTCAGAAAGAAGGTTTTTGAAAAGGTAAAATTATTACAATATACTGAAAAATGTTGATGGACTAAATTCTTCACACAGTATCTCGTTTTGAAAAGGTTTACTGGTCCTTGAATTGTCTACCTTTCATATGTATTAATATGAGATATAAACGAGTGTGTGAGTTATGTAAAAAGAAACAAACGAAACATATCAAAGGAGAGATCACTCTCTTTAGTGCTCTAAGCCCAGTTCTGTGTCCTCTTTCAAGTTCTTTTTCCTTGATAATATTCTAATTTCAGATTCTGTCTACTTGCTGAAAACGGTCGCAGAAAGATAGTTTTCACTATACGCTGTTGTAGCCTATAAAAAAAAAAACGTGCTCCCATTCCCCAAAAATTTTAACTATGGGTCCCTCTACCACTATGTTAAAAAAAAATTTATGGGAATTTTGGGAAATCATGATATTGTCTTCTTCACGTTTATACAAGAATATTAACCTAATGACTCCTTCAAGCTGGTGTCAGTCACAATTAAAGTGAGTTTATTTGACTGTTATTCTTCTCAGTCTTTTTGAAATTGTACAAGATCAGACTTCAATGCGTGGTTCTGTCAAAGATATTGTTCTTTTCTTGAAGAGAGAAATGAAGAATTGAGTAAAGAAAGAAGAGAGAAAAACATAAATTACAGGTCATTGGAAACATACCCCTTGTATGATATTCCCACACAGGTTTTGATCGATATGAAGCTCCTCTGTTCTGTAATAATGAATGATGGACATGAAAACACCGGGATGACGATCAAAAAAATATTCTTGCTTCTCTGGATCCCAACTATCATCCCCTTCCTGCAGTTGGGCTAAAAGGGCTAGGCGACTGCCACCAATGTTTTTCAGAGTACTGGTTAGGGTCTCAAAGTAGACCCCTCCAACATTGAGTTTCAAACGTTTGTCCTTCTTCGTTCCTTCAATGTCTCTTTTCTTCTTTATAAATTCCATCATGTACTGGAGATAGAGTATCAACAACTAAGTGACAGTTTCTTCCATGGTAAAAATACCTTGAGCTTTTATTTCAGTAACCTAAATATCTTTTATTTTGTCTTAATACTTTTAAGATGGTGTTGCATTTGTGTAATTGTCGGTAACAAACATACCAAACATACAGTATTTCAAGCTTTGTATTACACTATTCCTTTAACGTGTCGACCATTATTGTCAATTCCATCGATTATAGTCACAAAATCAGTCTTGTCATCTCTTGATTTGAGGTCCCGTTTCTTACATTTGTAGAATCCTTTTATGACTATATCCCTTCAATAACAGCGTCGTCAATATTAGTGTCACGCAGGAAATAAATAAAAAAGAATTATAACATTTAGTTTCATAATTTCATGTCCAGTTTGAAATTTTACAAGGACACGAGTTTAAGTGATTCAACAGCATTTTCCAGTCAGTTATATGTCCCGTTTCCAAAGGTATCGAAACTTTTTCTTTAGTATCTTTTCACTCAAATGATTGATTATCACACTCAAGTTCATGAATTACTTTCAACACAATGTATAAATCTCCTCCTCATAAGGAGATATCCCGTTTTAAAATGAGGCGGAGACGTGAACATGTGTAATAACGACAGTCACCGGTCCTTTTGAAGAAATTGCACCTTTCCAGTCAATAATTCATCTGAGATACCAATCTGACAGTTGTCCCAGGTGGAGGTAAATCGATAACGATTCCACTATCGCTGGATCCGCCACTAAGAAATCATCCTAACAGAAATTCAAATTTCGTTCACCAATAGTAAATATGTGTCGTCTGCAACTACTAAAATTCACTGAGCTTTTTGAATTCCAAGAAATGCGGGACATCTGTGTCTATCATAACATTTTCGTTTCATCGTTACATCCGATCTATTTCACGTTGACGACTACTGTATTACCACGTTTGTTGTTGTCGATTAGTAACAACAGTTTGATGTCATGCTTCACCTACGTTCCAGTGAAAATCAATTAGGTTTGCATTTGAGGCATCGGAGAGATGGCTAAAAAATGATTTATTTGTTCATGAATATACTTCTGTCATCTAGTTGTGCTCGGAGATGAATTCAAATGTGTGCTAATTGGAATAATTGTATTTACACTAATTAATGACACATCTACTGACTGATTACCAATGTAATGTCTCTCTTTAAAAATAGTGCTATGGCAAGAATGAGTTTGGAATATAATCATTAATGTACCGATGACGTCAAGTTACGAAATATTGCCTATTTAATATACTTCCGTGAAGATATATATATATATATATATATATATATATATATATATATATATATATATATATATATATATATATATATATATATATATATGTGTGTGTGTGTGTGTGTGTGTGGATATGTATTATGTATATTTAATTTACATCACCTGTTAGTTAATTCTTTATTTTTTAATTTGATTTTGATAATGGGAGATTGAATGTTGGACTTGACCTTGACCAAAATTAGGTTCATTTTCTACCTGACCTGAATTGTTGATTTTGCTTTTGTAGTAAACATGTTAATCTCAATCTGAGTCTTGAACTTTAAATATTCGTTATGAATGGCCCTGTCCTCCTGTTGTTTACTACACATTTTAAATTATAACTTTAGTAAGAGACGTTTAATTAATGTTATCTTATAAACACTGCGAGCTTTCTAAAAGTTTTTTTTTCATGTTTTTAAAAACTGTTAAGTATGGGCAGAGTCAAGAAGAAGATGAATTACACTTGAAAAAAAACATTTGTGCTTCAACATCTTAAGGCAGAATCTGATTTATTATTGTTTTGTTCAGTAACTCTGTCTGGACTGGGATTTATTTATTCAAATTATTTAATTCAAGTTATTCTTCTCTTGAAATGCAAAAAGCTCTATAAAAATGAATTTATATTTAAATTTTAAATCAGGATTTATTTCTTGGAATATGTTACTGCGTTACAACAATAGACTGTTTGCACATCAGCATTATAGTTAAACGGACCATAACAGGCAAATAACACTTTCAGTGCTGGATTTAATTTGGATTTCCACTAACGTTTATTCCAAATTATAATTTTTAAGACAAATGATAAATTAATTTCAGTTATAATTTACATTAAAAGTTAAGGGTACAGAAACATATATACAACAGGACTCATTGGTAGCTTTTAGCATGACACCTTTAATTAGCATAACTTGGTATCAAAACATTTTTCAGATGAAATAAAAGCAACAACGAAGTGTTTGAAGCCCATGGAACACACCTAGAGTTTTGTCGGCAATAATCGCAACAAGCAAACATCGTTAAGCGCGGAAAATGTCACCAATCCAAGAATTATCCAGTTACTTAATCATTATTCTCATTACGGAACAATCAAACTCGATTGACTTGGAGTTACAATTAGCATCATCTTGGTTATTTTCAGGGGCAATTTCCGCATATACAGATCATGTGGCGAATAACAGTCCTTGAAAGGTTTTGCCTCCAGCAATGTTTTGCATGTGTCAAGGATTGATTTAGATAAATATTGAAAGCTGACAACGACCCTGTAGTCAAATTACAGGTGTGTTAAAAGTTGAATTCTTTCTGACTCTTTGTTTCATTTTTATTTTATTTATTTATCATTAAATGTAATTATTATTATTATTATTATTATTATTATTATTATTATTATTATTATTATTATTATTATTATTATTATTATTATTATTATTATTATTATTATTATTATGTTTGCAGGGTCTGATATTATGTTAGAAACATTGTGTCTATTTAGTACGTAAATCGTAAATTTGACTCGTGTAAGCGCGATGTTTGTATGATAGTTTTGTCATATTAAATAAACAGTCAGAAATAGCTATGTAAATGATTGGCTGTGACCACGGTCATTTCTAATAATACTTGACATTCCATAATATGTTCGCGATAGTTCAAAATCGCCATGATTTTTTTCATGCGTATACATGAATTGACGTGTTGGTTTGCTTTAATGCTCAAGTACTACGAACTAGTCTAGATTTATATTTTTACATCTTAGTCACATCATAACACCTTATAGAGTTTATAATACCTTAAGGAAAATGTATTCCTGTGCTGGAAAGAGTTTGCTGAACTTATTTCTAAATTGGAACAGGACAAAACAAATTGTGATTCACAGTGAAAAGTCTGGACATTTTTACTAACCTTATCATCCGCCATCTTGAAACGGAATTGACTTTTATATTAGGTCAATTTAGAACTGTTTAGTCACAAGATTCATTTGTTTTCACAATTTTAGGACTAATATTTTGATCTTCTTCGTAAATCGAAATCATATCTAGCTCCATATTTATACCTTCTCAACTTGTTTTCTAGGGAAATACATTAATTTTGTTAAAATTACAAAGCTTGTTGTCTTCGCTCTTTCCTTTATGTTACATTAAACGAGCTGACACGTAACAATTGCAACACCAGTTTTTACCCAGCCTGCGAAATTTGGACTCTCACTCAGTCTTTGTCTAAGGCAATTCATTAAATGATTGACACCTGAGATCTAAAACTAATCAGCCCGACGTCTAAAATGTTAAATGTAATGCTTTTTGTGTGCTTTTCGTATTTGTCTACGTTTCAGAATATCATTTGACAAAGAATCAATGAGAGACAACAACATTTAGGCTAGTTCAGAACTAGTCTTACATCGTTCATTGTTATACATACATACATACATACATACATACATACATACATACATACATACATACATACATACATACATACATACATACATACATACATACATACATACATACATACATACATACATACATACATACATACATACATACATACATACATGCATACATACATTCATACATGCATTCATACATACATGCATACATACAAACATGCATACATACATACATACATACATACATACATACATACATACATACATACATACATACATACATACATACATACATACATACATACATACATACATACATACATACATACATACATACATACATACATACATACATACATACATACATACATACATACATACATACATACATACATACATACATACATACATACATACATACATACATACATACATACATACATACACACATACATACATACACACATACATACACACATACATGCATACATACATACATGCATACATACATACATACATACATACATACATACATACATACATACATACATACATACATACATACATACATACATACATACATACATACATACATACATACATACATACATACATACATACATACATACATACATACATACATACATACATACATACATACATACATACATACATACATGCATACATACACACATACATGCATACATACCTGCATACATACATACATACATACATACATACATACATACATACATACATACATACATACATACATACATACATACATACATACATACATACATACATACATACATACATACATACATACATACATACATACATACATACATACATACATACATACATACATACGCATGCACGCGCACACACACATCCATACATACATCCATTCATACATACATAGATAGATACATACATACATACATACATACATACATACATACATACATACATACATACATACATACATACATACATACATACATACATACATACATACATACATACATACATACATACATACATACATACATACATACATACATACATACATACATACATACATACGCATGCACGCGCACACACACATCCATACATACATCCATTCATACATACATAGATAGATACATACATACATACATACATACATACATACATACATACATACATACATACATACATACATACATACATACATACATACATACATACATACATACATACATACATACATACATACATACATACATACATACATACATACATACATACATACATACATACATACATACATACATACATACATGTATGCTTGCATGCCTACCTTCCTGCCAGTCTACTTACCTACCAAACTACCTACATTTTTACCTATCTATCTACTTACCTACAAACGAAAATTAGAACACGACGATTCTGCTTCAAGATGTTAAGGAAATAATAGCTAATGTTTTTAATATAAACAATATTATATATACTTAACCTAGCTCGCAATTACCTTTATCTGAAAATAATTTTTAATTTAATGACTTCTTCATTGTATGTCCAAATCAAGACTACTTTTTAAAATTCAAATTCAGGTAAACGTGTATACATGAATAACGATTTAAATATATAATCCATATTTTAAGAGAAAATTCCAACTGAATATTCTTTTGTTTTCAAAATGTCACAGGTCAGTTACACTACGAATTTGATTTTGGACGAGTTCGAATACAAAATACTTGCATACATACATGCATACATACATACATACATACATACATACATACATACATACATACATACATACATACATACATACATACATACATACATACATACATACATACATACATACATACATACATACATACATACATACATACATACATACATACATACATACATACATACATAAGCAGATAAATAGAGACTTTATTCACAAGCTAAAACTGGATTTTTTTCTTTAAAGTAAAGAATCGTGTTCGAAAACAGACTTTTTCTGTAACAATAACGTCTCCAATAGAATCAAAGCATGTTAAATGTACACAGGAGGAAACGTGTAGTATAGAGTATTCGTGTTACCATCTTGTCAGCTCTCAAATTTGTGCAATTTCCTTTCTTTCTGCTTTCTTCCATGTAGAAAACTAAATAAATTGGCAAAAATAAATTTAAAAATTAAATACTTCGTCCTGAGTGCGACTTTATAGTATGGCACAGTAACGACGTAATTCGTGACATCGGTCGATAGCTTTAGACAGTTAAGCAACAAAAAAAAAATGAGATAGCGAAAGGTTTAAATATATCCGGCGTTTGACTGACTTGCATTGCATACGGTGTTCCCATTTCAGAAAATTCACAACGTTCTGGGATTGAATTTGCATTCAAAAATACACATACTTTTAATCGAATCGATTGTCTTGTTAATGTTTATCAAAACACGTTTTATCCGAATGGAGATTTGTTGATACTACTCGCCTGCTCAGAAAACCGGAAGCTTTGGATTACGTTGCAGATCAATATTGCAAAATGTACGTGGGCGAAAATGTGACTAACATACAGTGACTTGTGTAAATTAAATATATTTAATATGCCGAAAACACATTAGTCTCAAGCTCGTTGTTCAACAATGATCAATAGTTCTTACTTCCTAGTTGGTCAGATATTATGAAGTGAGTAATCTCACCTGCAAATAGAGAATAATGGAAATAGTCACCTTAGATTTCAAACTCTCATTTCTAAATTCACGTCGCAAATTTCAATAGTAACCACTATTTTACAAAGTAAGGTGTTAACCCTTATGATCGATTTTTACTCTAATCAAATTGCGAAGGGGGAGGACATATACATTATGTACTCGCTTATAAGCCGAGCCCAGCTCTGAACTGCACAGACCCAGATCTGCCGCTACATAATGTGCCGGCAGATCTGGATCATTGCAAATTGTTAGGATTATTTAGTAGAACAAACAATAAAAAACCCTCATCAGCAGAACGCATTTTCAATGCAGACGAGGTTCTTTGTGTTGTTTGTAATTAGACTCGACTTATCAATGAGTACAACGGTATAAAATTCCTAGAGCATTCCTTACACCATTACAAAATAATATGTAGGCACACCCAACAGTTTGCTTCATGGCATGATGCTTTGATCATTTTAGCATGTAAAGAAAACTCCATATGATTCCAGCAATGTTGTACTTTCACAAACACAGGTGACAATTTAAAGACCCATACAAGAGAAGATACGAGACACAAGCAGGAGCCCAACTTAGATGTGCATAAATTAATACCTTATATAAATCATGTATATCTCCCTTGGGAGCAATCATCATTTTATATTATCCATCACCTAAGACAGTTAATGTCTCTTTTAATGGTTGTATCATTTTATATATCTCCATTCTATATGTGAATGTCAGAAAAAAATACTGCCAAATATTTTATGCAATTTTTTTTAATCTCTCAAAATCTTAAAGATTGAAATAAATGTTTAACTTTAAAATCTCAAAAATTATTTATACATTTTAGTCATTTTTATCTTAATTAACAGAAATATAGAACATTTTATTTTCCTTCAAGTTCATAACGTGCCTCTCGTCATTTATGACATCACGTAAGTTCCCACAACTTATTACAGTCAATATCTCCTTTCCTGTTAGAATAAAATGAATGGCGCAACGTTGTTAAAGGTTTTGTTGTAACTTGGAATATGTGCCGTCCTTTGACTGACCATAACAAAATGTTTTATCCAGTGCCGAATTTAGACAAAGCAAGGCCCTAAGCTAGAGAAAGCTATAGAGGCCACATTTGTTATAAAATAAATTTGAGGGGTCCGTTCAGACTGAGTTCAGACTTTGAGGCCCTAAGGTGTAGCTTGTTTAGCTTATGTCTAAATTCGGTTCTGGTTTTATCGTGCGTTCTAGAATCATAATTTTACAACTGACACTTGATGCTAGACCAATGGCTTAAATCAAAGCTAATTATAGACTATCATTGTTAAATCCTTTCTTCCTGTCGTGCTTTCACATACCTTATCACCATGGATCTACAAACAAAATGCATAATTGACTTTGTCTGTCAATCGATTTTTATAGGTCGTTAACGTGATTGCTAATTGTTCATTGTGTATATCATTTTACGGTTACTTGCATGAATTATTATCTCGTCGTATATATGTAACTCAGTTTCACTTTTCATTTCGTTCCCGCACAAATTAAGACTTAGGTAAAATAAAGCATTATGTTTCAGGAATTCAACAAGTAACAGTAAAACCTGTTTAAACGTATACATGTTTCTGATTTACAACTGTGCAAACAGGACATATTTTTAGGATAATATTTATTTTGTATTACATGCCATGTTACGGAATAGTTCTTTAGCAGATAAATGTTTATAACAGAATGATATAACAAGTACCTGTTCATCAGAAAAGAGCTCCATTTTATAATTATCGGCCATAATGTAGATTTGTTGTTGTTACGAGTCTGTGCTCTGAAAATAAGTAACAGAAAAGAGTGAAAGACAACCAGCTTTGTAAAATCTAACAAATAATTTATTTCCCTAGAATACAAAGTAAACATAGAAACAAATCAGCATGCAGGATTGAAAATTAAACCCAAAACTAATCCAATAATCAGATCAGATACAAGTCATCGTAATTTAAAGTCCTGAATAAAAAAAAAATAGTAAAGCTCTCGAAGAGATCCAAAACAGAAAGTGATGACGTGTCTGTCAAAGCGTGTGTGTCAACAGTCTCTTGTTTAATTGCAGAAATAATATTCCAGGTTT